>UYYG01000294.1:0-15154 GCA_900625125.1 Dracunculus medinensis | reverse complement strand
AAGAATGGAGGCGGCGGCTCGATTAGACGACTATTCTGCCTTCCTCTTAAAGCAACTATGACTTGGGGAACGATCAGCGAAATGGTATAAGATAGCAATGGCATGCCAGTCAAGAATATTAAGGACCTTCTCATAAAATGGAAAGAATTTTTTGAGGCAAAACTTAACCATTAAGCACCACCTTTTGCCCGTGAAACAGCTGATACGTTCGTTAAACCATATGCTTGCAACTTCAAGAAGAAATAATATCTGTTATCCATAAGCTTAGGGCCAATAAGGCTCCGGGAGAAGATGGTCTTCGGGCTGAACTCTTTAAATGTTGTTCATTCTTCATAACACACCTTCATCAAATGTACTCTCTGGTATGGAAAAAGAAATATTACCAGATGATTGAAGCAAAGCAATTCTGCTCACAATTCTCAAGAAAGATGATAGGATATACTGCTACAATTATCGAGGAATCAACCTACCAGACGTTTCAGCGAAAATTTTTCCTCCCTTTTACTCAACAGATTTATGGAAATATGGGATAGCAGGATGCGTATTCATGTTAAGAAGGATGTTACAATATCGCTTCACATATTTGCAATCCGCTGTCACGTATTTCATCGATTTTGCGGCTACCTTTGATTCAACTGACGGAGAGGCGCTTTGGAAGATGTTGGAACGCGACAGTGTTCCTGAGAAGATCAGTCGACTTATAAAGGCATTTTATGAGCGTACATCGGAGCAGATCTATGTATATGAGGAACTGATAGGCTTCTTCGAAATAAGAACTGGGTCTGTCAAGGATGTGTGCTTTCCCTACAATATTCAACTATGCGATAGACTGGATAATGAGCATCGCTTGCCGGGAATTAAGTGGTGTGCAAATCAGTCCAGAGTATAGTATTATTACAGACCTTGAATATGCTGATGTAGTCCATTTTTTTGACAGTTATAATGAAATGCAAATAATGTTAAACAATGTGTTAAGAATTGCAGCGAGATTTGGACTCAAAATGAATGTAAATAAAACTAATGTGCTTTCGTCTTATATAAAAGATGGTGATAAAAGACTTATTTATATCAATTCATTACCTGTTGAGAAAGTGCTTGACTTTTAATACCGTGGATCCACCCTAATCCCAAATGGCCAGACAAAAGACGATATTATAGCTCGGATCAAGGCAGCTAGAAATGCGTTCTTACCGTTGACGAAACCTTTATCGAGCCGTCGTAAAATTACCATTAAAACAAAAGTCCTCATCTATGTAGCCGTAATTCGTTGGATCTTGCTATATGGCTCTGAGACATGGCCAACAACAGTGGAGGATATTAAGAAGTTATCTGCCTTTGACCACTCTTGTCTAAGGTACGGGTCCGCCGAGCAGATAAAATATCACATGCTTGTATCCACCTTCGCTCAGATACCACCTGCATTAACAATGTTATCACAGAGCGTCGCTGGTTAGGACTCGTTCTTCGTCGTCAACCACAGGAGTTGATGCATATTTCGTTATTTGCTAAACCCTGGGATGGTTGGCATCTAAAGAGATGTGGGCCAATCAAAATCTGAACTGACATGACCAGGAAGGATTTTGTACAGATGGACCAGCTATACATGGACTTAGACGATGGAAAAAGGAATGGCTTCTATTACTGTCGACGATGACAACAGACTGCGCTATTTGGAAACGTCACACCCTTGTAGCCCTTGAAGCCACCCTAACCATTAATGGTGACAGCTGTTAGAAGAAAAAGAACAGCACTTTTGAAATAAGAACTGGTTGGTGTTCGTCAAGACTGCGTTCTTTCCTTTGCAATATTCAACTATACGATACACTGGATGATGGACAACGCTTGTTGATATTCGAGAGGTATGCAAGAGGTGTACAAATTTGTCTAGAACATAGTGCAATAGATCTTGAACATTCATGATGCAGTAATTTTTGCTAACAGTTATGATGAAATGCAAATAATGCTTAACGAAGTGTCGGTAACTGCAAAAATCGGACTCAGGGCCAATGTAAATGAAACGAAAGTCTTTTCGCCTTATTTACAAAAGGCTAATTAAATATGTTTATCAATTTTTAACAATTCTTTGTCAGTTGAGGAAATGCCAAATTTCAAATCTCGGGATCCACTCCAATCTCAAATGGTAAAGCGAAAGACGAAATTATAACCCAAATAACGGTAATTAGAAATGCGTTCATCCGGTTGACGAAACCTTTATGGAGATGTAGCGAAATCACTATTAAAACGAATGATCTCGCCTATAAAGCTGTAATTCGTCTGACATGGCTGCAAAGCACGGCCGATGAGAATGGAGGATATCACCTGTCATAGACCACTTACGTCTAAGATACATTTTACGGGTTCGTTGAGTGGATAAAACCTAACACGATTACATCCACTTTCGTTCAAATACCACTTGTATTAACAGTATCATCACAGAGAGTCGCCTTCGCTGGTTAGGGCATGCTCTTCGTTGTTCACCTGACTGACTGAACTGACACCTATTTCGCTACTTGTTAAATCTTATGATGGATGGCGTCAAAATCGAAGACGATCAATCAAGATCTGGACTGATACTTGGATGATGGAAAAAGGTATGGCTTCTATTATTGTCAGCGGTGGAATCGGATCAAAGAGCTTGGATCTTACCCTCGTAGCCAGCGAAGTCTAACCAGTAATGGCAAGAGCTGTTAATGGCAAGAGAAGAAGTAAGAGATACATCAATAAAAATTTAGTAGCTTAAAAAAAAATGGCAAAACGCATACCAATTCCAATAAATTAAAGGAATGTTAGTTGAGATGAATGGCAACAAGAAATAAAGCGATAGCGAATGATACAGAGCTTCAGTTTCCAATCTTATAAGCTAAAATATAAAATAAGAGAATAAACTATAATTTATAATCTGAAATTGTTCCAAAACAATTCATAAGGCAAATTAATAAGAAAATCGAATAAAACCTGGATGATATTAAAAAGTGCAATAGATATAGCGATAATCAAAGCTTGTCCTGCTTCAAGACCATTTATACCAGCCAATATATTAATTGCATTAGTACAAAAAACAATCTAAATTGAAAACCTAAGAAAAAAATGACAGGAAAAAACGTGGTCTTAATCATACCATAATTCCCATGTATAGATAATATAAGAACCCAATATCGATATTTTCACTGACAGGAATTATTTTTCGAACAATGCTAGGAACAATAATTGTTGTTGATGAACCTAAATAACAAAATTTTAAAAATAATTTTAAAAATATAATTTTCCGATAAATATTTGATAAACAATCTGGAAAAAAATAATTACCTGTGGCGTAATATACAAGAAGAAGAGGCAAAGACGACAAAGTCGGAAACAACAATTTATGACGCCACCGTAAATCAAGCATATCATCAGCAAATCCCAGGAGTATCGCACAACAGATTCCAACTATCGCAGACATAAATATCAAGAGTTTTTCATGCGGAAATGGAGACCTAAAAGAAAGAGTTGAAAAAAAATATGGTTTACTCGCGCCAAGAAGCAAGGACCCAAGTAAGAAAAATCACAATCACAAAATGCAAAAAATCGAACTATAAAATTCAAGTTCCATATAAAGAAGTACAAAATCCAATTACATAACGTTTTTTATGTTCTAAGAGTGCGAATTTCGCTTAAAACTGCACAAGTATTGATAATTTCTCATCAACTCAGTGCAAATAAAAAGCTGTTTCTGTGGCTTATTAAGCAAAAATTTCAATATAAAAAAGATGCTTTACCGGTCCTCACAAAAATATTGGAATCAAAAAATAGGGAATAAAAAATTACTCATTTGAAGCCCATTCATAGAACAAAAATGGTATGAACAAAAACATAATAATAAGATAAACAGCTGCTGAAACAACTCCGACTGGTTCTGCGACTGGCTCAACATTCACCTAAAATTGAAAAAAAACTACTGATGAAAAATTTATAAATGATTAATCACCATTACTTTTTAACTGAATTTTTGGTGCTATCTGATAATTTGCTTTAATTAAGAAAAAATACAAACACAAGAGGAAAAATGATGATATAGAAAGTTGGATATGGAATAATAATATAAAATATTTACAAACTACCAAAGAATTTTTTACTCTGGATTATTCGAATGTTTTTCGGAAAATAAAGAAAAAAACAAAAAAAACAAAAATAAAGATAAAATTAAGAGAAACTGTTTAACTGATAATTGGGAACTACGGAACCTCTTACAATCACCTCAAAATTCGCTGTTTCAGAAATTTTTTTTTTATTCTCCCTCAGCAATCAGTCTCGCTCCACTGGCAATAAAGATGAGACTCCTTTGCCATACAATCATTTGGATACAGTAGTAGAGACGGGTCCTCAGCATCTGAATTTTTTAATGATTTAAATTTATTCCTATGCTCCTTTCAGAGGCACCAACCACCAACTCCTCACTCTCGGTTTCTTTTAACAAAACTTCCTCCACTCTTGCCAATTTACAATTTATAACGATGGCCTCACTTTGACAATTCACCTGATTGACCAAGAGAACCAAGAGACAGATTAGCATGCAAAGTATTATACACATTATCCTTAATAAAAGCGCGACGATATACTCCATTGATGGAGAAAATTACTAGCAATAAATCGGGATAAGGAAGTAATTAGCAGGAAAGAAATTGAAAAAATAATAAATTCCTTCGAAGAAACTTTTTATTATTTAATACTGTGGAATGTAATTTTTACATAAAATAAATAATACATATTTAGACTGCAGTGGCACTAAATTTTAATATTACTGATTATCCATGTTTAGAAAAATTTTTTGGTAAATGATAAATAAGAGAAAGGATAACCGAAAGTCAGTGACATATATCTTATTTTATATTGATAGACAAGGGTTTAGCTCCTGCGTGAAACAACAGCAGACCTGTCATTAACATAAGCTATCCACTTTGTACAACCAAGTGCCTTTGACGAAAATTTTCAACCGTTAGCAGCCAGCGCAAACCATCTATTTCTTTTATTTACATTATATATAACTTTGAGTTATTGTTTTGAAAAAATTTAAAATCGTGCCAACCATCTAAACAAAAAATCGCCTATCCGTGATAGGAATTCTTTATTAGTTGATTACTGGCTGAAAAAATAAATGCACATGAATATCAGTTATCGCTTTTACGATTCTCGTATTCATTACTATTATCACAAGCACATTTTTGCTTTTTTTAGCAACAGAAACAAAAAACCTTGCATCGATCTCTTCCATATAATTTTCGTTGTATAAAAATGGGAATATATTCAAGAATTATTCGATAAGATATGAATCCACCAAGAAAGCTTAGAACCAAGTTTGCAAACCATGTTGACTTTGTCATTTCAAAAAAAAACTAAAATAAAACTATAAATCACATAAAATTATATATACACGAATCATACACTTTTCGATTATGTGTGCATCAGAATTCTCACTCACTGATTAGAAAGCAATAAATGAATGGAAGAGACAAGAAGGAGTGAGTACTAATTTAATAAAGTAACCACACGCGCAATTGACGGAATCATAACCAACATAACCAAAAAATCACTTCCTTATAAATGAGAGAGAGAAAATTCTTTATAGACGAAATTCAAATTGAAAAAATAAATCAAAATAGTTTCATACCTGAAACTGGAATTTTACATAAATTTAGTGATATAAAGTATGTTGATAAAGTGGAAATACTGAATTACAAAATAAAATTGTTTAAAATGTCACATGGTCACGAGAAACTTTGGACGCACAAAAGACTAAACGATAATCGACTGAAGCGGTAGGAAAAGAAGTGACTTCTTTAATTAACCCGCACGGATATAGCAGCTTGGAAATGCCTCATCCTATAGTAAAAAGAAGTAGCTCGACCAGAAATGGTGTAAATTAGATGAGAGAAGGAACAGGATTATAATACAAAATAGAACGAACATTAAAGACGAAAAACTGCCCAACGAAGTAACATTCAGAAATCAAGCAGACCGCTGACGAAACACAGCCTCTGGCCCTACACCACAACGGAATTACAAAGCATTTCCAACAAAACTTGTCTTTAACTCAGGCCGATTAATGGAAACAATATCTATTTCGCAGCCTTTCTTCCTTATCATGTAGCTTCTTCTGTTAAAAAACCCACCGAAATCGAAGATGGTGCTGAGCACTGAAGCATCATAATCGTTGCTCCAGCCGGTGTTACCAGATTTCGCGTGGTTCCGCAAATCGCTATATTTTCGACCAGTTCGGTACAGTTTTGTTTGGTGGATTTTTATTTCTGGTGGAAAATTTAGTGTATTTTAGAATGTAAGAATATTTTTTCCTTTATTTCTGATAAATTTGTCGAAAGTTGGGTGAATTTTCATATTTTTGTATTTCGAACAATAATGAAGTTTGATTAGCATCTTATCGAATTTATTCCGTTTTCATGATTTGATTTAGGGTTAGAGTTGGGTAACAAAGACATCAATGGTTGCTACTCGAGCAATTCACTTGATTCCGATAACCAAGTTTTTGTTCTGGCCTGTTGTCAATGTATATAAACGTTCTTCCAGAAATATCTGGTTAGCCTGTGAAGATGCGGTGGAGACGAAACATACAAAACATGGCGTCGGATCGAGTGGCTTTGTACTGCTTAAACTTTCTCGCCAGTGGTGCAAACCTATCCAGCAGTGGCGAGCTATTGAAAGAATGATATTGTTTATTTAATGCTTTATTATTTAATATATTTAATTTTTTTTAAAATGCTTTTTAAATTTAACATTTGTAATTTTAAATATTATTAGCCACCTAATGGACTTTAAAAGAGCGATCCTCTGGAATCCTCGATAGGTACCGGTCACATCTAGAGTTGCCTTCAGAAATCGCTTGAAAGAGCGTTCGTACCAGTATATACTACCTATCGGTAGCTCCATAGGTATATAAAGACTGGACAAAAACATACTGGAACTATATGGCTTGGAATATGGAGAAAGCAATTTGAGTGGGCAATCACTGAAAATTATTCCACTTCACAACACAGTCGAAGTTCTAGAAATGATCACTGAAGCAATCCGAGATGAGAATGAAAACCATGAGACCATCAAGACTGTCAAAGATCGCATCTCCCCATGAAGAAAATTCTTTGCATCTAAACCTAACTACGAAGAATTCAAAATTCAATTCAAGATCTAAAATTCAAGATATAATTGGAATGCATTCATAGGCCACATGATTACAGTCGAGCTAAACTGCTGCTCACTCCACTTCTTCAAAGGGTATATTTACTAGTGTGGGAGAAGAAATAAAGGAATATATGTGATTGGAGCGAGGAGATTCTGCTCCCAATTTTCAAAAATGATAGGATGTGACAATAGTTAAGAGAAAGGGTTTGCTGAATATTTATGGGAAGATTTTTTGTACTGAGTAGACAGTGCGCTAAAGTTGGATTTAAAAAGTCGTGGTTGTACTGATCAAATTTTCACACTGTAAGGGATATCGTCATTACATATCGGCGGCCTGCTATCATACTCTTCATATATCACTTCGAATTTGCAGCTGGTTTTTACTCGATCGATATGGCGCCGCTCTAATAAGTTATGCAACATGATGGAGTTCCATAGAAAGAGATAACTTATTTGAAAAAAAATAGAATTCAGAAGTGTGGGGAAATGACCTTTTCAAAATGCAAACCGTTGTGGATCAAGGTTGCTTCTCTATTTTTAACTAATGGTTAATGCGATAACTAATGCGATAATGGTTTATGCGCATCGCTTGTCAGCACATTTGAGACGTACAAATTAGTCCAGGGTATATCATGGACTTTGAATGCGCCGATTATGTTGTCCTTTTCGTTGATAATTGGTTACAAGAAACTCAACAGATATGGATCGAGTGTCGACAGTAGCTACGAAAATTATCTTCATTATAAATTATAAATCATTATAAATTCATCAGTGGTTCAGGAAATGCCAAGCTTTCCCGGTTCCACTCTCATAATTAGTGGAAGATGAAATTGGATAGCAGCACTTAAAGAAGCCTTCTTTCGTCGGTTGAAACCTCTGGAATCATCACAAAAACCAAACTCAAAATGGAAATTCGCATCTGGCTGTAGTATGCATAATCCCGTTATACGGCTGCGAAACATGGCGTTGAACATATCAAGAAGTTATCTACCTTTGTTATTATTTAAGATGAATCTACTTACTCGCTAAGTGAATTCTCATCTCATTCCCGCTAGTTGGTCCATGGTCTTCCATAACAGGAACCAATATACCTTTGATCGAGATACTGAAATCTGTAATTGATGGCATCAAAATCGAGGAGGACCAATCACAGCTTGGAATGATATGGTCAGGAATGATATCAGATCGGGAGGAGGGGAAAGGCCTTACCTTAGTCACCAGTAGATCGTCCAAACCAGTTATAGGTAGATATTAGAAGAAAAAGAAGAATATTTGGGACATATAATTGTTATATTATAAGAAGAAAAAATTAATTTATGCTGAAATTATAAAAAAGATGTAAATAAATAAATGAAAATATAATTACTATTATTACTGTTAACAAAAAATAAAATGAATCTTTTTCAAAAAACAGACGGAATTCGCAAAAAAATATTTTTTTGAATAACAAAAATCACTAATTGTTAACGTAAATTTTAAAAATTTGTAAAGTGGGAGGAAATATAAAATAGATCTAAATGATCAAATTATCTGCTGAAAATTGGAGATTCTTGTAACAATAATTGAGCTAATAAATTGGATTTAAGGTAAAACGGAATGTTCGCTCATCCCATTCAGCATTACTGATCACTTTTGGTGCTTTTATCATTGTTTTCTCGTGAAAAGTGACACGATTTAAACGATCAACAAGAATTATTGTATGTGTCCTGCAACGTATTTTCAATATTTGTTTTGCTTGATTTCATGAATTAAACCATATTAGTTCCTATTAATGTATCCATTAAGTCAACGTTGGCGAAAGGTCACTGAATCTTTCAACATTGTGAAGGGCTTCAAAGTTGCTAGATTGTATCATGAACTAAAATTGGTAGATGCCATTAAGAAAAAAATTAAACAAGTATCATGCTTCAATTAGAAAAAGTCGGAAATAAACCTTGTTCCATATCTTATTCCATCAGGATACTGAACAAAAAGAGCTGATTGATACCGACACAGTTCATTTGATGTACCACATTGTTTTTTTAAAAGTTCATCGGGAAAACACCTAGTAAAAACTGAATTTTTTCTAAATTGCCATTTGAATTTTGCAATTCAAAAGTTAAATTAAAATTTATTTCTATGCAAAAGTTGCAAATAAAATTCTTCATAGGTATGACATAATTTTTGGTAAAAAAAAATTTTACAGGAAAAATATACAAAATCTTGAAAAGACATCAAAACCAGGATGATGTTGGTGACCCATTTCTTCTCTGACTTTCTGGCAAAAATTTCCAACAGAGCTCAACTAACTAGGAATGGTGAATGATAACCACTTCCATTTTTTTATTTTTCTATATTGCAGTAATTGGTACTGAAATTTGTCGGTGACAAGCATTAGAAGTTTCGCCATGATTTCTTTCTCACAGTCATCACCAATTTTTATTTCGTCAACAATTTTTTGCATGTGGTTAATACCTCGTTGAACTTTTTTGAATGGCTGATCTAATGGCGTATTACCGATTCCATAGACACCTTCAAAAAAATTCAAAAAATAACTTGTTAAAACTTACAGCTGTTATTAGATTTATTTTAACGGTATCATTGAAAATAAAATCCTCTCAATCCTCTCTTTAGAAAAATTATTTTGAAAATTTTTAAGACTGACCTGACTGAAACCGAAATCAAGTAACTGACTAACCTGGTGATAACTTTTTTGGTCGAATTTTATCAACAAGTTCAGTGGCAAAAATGCAACATCCATACTGGCCTTTTGCATCTCTGTAGACAACCGTATAAACAATTAGTAATAAAAGAGATAATTCATAGATGGAAAGATTTATTCCAAATATTTGAATTTGGTGATAAATATATAATTCAATTAAATTTGCTATTATCATATTGATTTTGTTTCGTAAGCTGAAAACGTTGGCAACTAGAGAGGAAAAATAAAAAAATACCTTATTTAGAAATAAAATGCTTTATAAACGTACTGTTCAAAGCAGAGAATTTGGAAGGGGTTGAAGTATTCAACGCAATCTACAAGTGATTCGCAAAAATCCTCATTACTTTTATTACCATAGATAAAATCTAAAGGAATTCGACCTGAAAGATATGGAATACAAAAAGTCCTACAAAAAAATATATTTTTGATAACGGCCAAACTTTTTAAAATTTTCTAAAGCGAACCTCATTTAACGGATCAAACAGTGATGGTTGTTCTGGACGAACCCTTGGCAATTTTTATTGTCTTTCTATTTATTTTTATGGCCTTTCTCTTTTGAAAATTAAAATTAAATTAAGGTCAAAAAATTAAATAGGGCGATAAAATGCAAAGCAAAAAAGATTTAACAGAAAATTGAAACTTTTAACTCAAATTTCGATGTCAAGCCAAACAACCATAATTTAAAATTTAAAAAAATTTTACTCTCGATAATTAAAGAATAATTGAAGAAAACGAATAACTGAAGAAATTTTGGGCAATCAGATGCGCAAAATGGTGGAGATACTAAACTGAATCGTTTTTAAGCGCACCTCTACTTAGAGCAGATCGTTTTAAACTGGAAATTGGCACAGTTAGTGACAGCAGATTTGCCACTCGTCCATTTTTATCCATACAGAGCCACGTTCCTCTACTCAAATCTTTTTCATCTCTTCCTTTAAAATGATATTCATAAAATGAACGAACGAATTTATGGTTCTATTATATTGCTTTAATAAGGTAAAAAGTGAACCTGAGACTTTTTCATTTACGATTCGTCAGATTATGGAATCGATTGAAAAAGAATTAGGCTACTTTTTAAAATATGAATTTCCACTAAGCTAAAAGTATATCTGTGCTTTAAAAAAGGCAGCACTTACCTGCTAAAATTCCATTTTCCCATTTACTACGGCTTGTCGGTCGATCGAGGTATTCATCACGATTATTAACAAAAACAAGTTTATACTTTGCTGACGGATTTTCATCGAAATAAAAGAATGAAACACACATTATATCCTATATATAATAAATAACAATATGTCGATAATCTACTGGTCGAAGGGCTGAGAAATGCCAACTAATACATTCAGTGTAATTTTAAATGATGCTCATTATTTCTGATTGGGCTAACTCGGTTGCTCATTAATATGGGAAGAAAATTTTTGCCAGAGAGTCATTTGACGAATACAAGTGAGTTACCAGTGCCATCCAGATTTTTTAATGAAAAAACGTAACATTCCTCGAATCAAAAGTGCGCAAAAAAAAGTGGAAAGGTGGGAATCAAAAAAATCATTCCGATTCTTGAATTGCGCTAGAACTCATGACCTCTTCTGAATGCCCATTTACTTTTTCATCAATTTCTTATTTTGTTCAAACAATTCCTTTTGTCTTACAAAGGTAAGTCTAACGAAGAAACTAGAAAAGGAAATAATGCAGGGTTATAAAAAGTTATGCAGAGCTATAAGTCTTAAAGAGATTATAATTTTTTTGATTTGATTTTTTGTTTATAATTGTTGCGAAATTCTATATTTTCTACTATTTCAAACTTATTATTTCAAACTGGTGACCTCGACCCACCAAATAAAGCCTTTCATTAACTCATTAATTCTTTACTTTCAAATATGTCAATAAAAGATAAAAGCCAATTTATAGTATATATTGCATGCCGTTCTCAAGAAAATTTTTACCTCATTTTGGGGCTGAACGGTTGGGTCCCAACATTCAATATTATACATGTTGTTATTTAACATCCCTTAAATTGTTTAAACATTTTTTATTTGAAATAGTTATCTCTGGATTTAACTCATCAAATATTTTTTCTGCCTATATATTAATAGGTTTAATTACCCAAGTTTGAGTTGACAAATGAAGATTTTTATTAATGCGTGCGGTGATCAGTGTTTATTCTACTGCCCTGAGAGAGCAGCCGAATCAAGGTTACCTTATATAATTAACGCGTGGCAAGCGAATATCTTCCCACTGTTTCCAACCAATAATTTATTAATCTATTTTTTACAATAATATTGCAGTATTATTTAGTTAGTACCATTTCTTAGTTACTGGCTCGGCTAGTTCGTCTGGCTGTTAGGAAATTTAGAAAATATTGGAAAGATTTGTGGGAAATCACTTGGTTACTTGAAGTACAAGTGGTTTGTCAACATTACTCGGAAATTTTTTATCGAACTTTGAAGCCCAACGCGAAGCGAAGCAACCATATCATTTGACCTCTCCAAAATTGATGATAAACTTAGGATAGTTACTCGAAAAAAATTCGATTATCTTGACAAAATGCTAAATAAAATTTCATTAATTTCAGAAATACTACTACTCATTTTAATTTATAATAATACATTAATAAAACATCGAATCCTGGCATAGAAATGAGCAGTAAATCGAATTGCAATATAATGGAAAGGAAACCTGCGGGAGTAAACCTGTCCAAAAGTTGGAATGATTTTCTCATCTGCAGTTCTATCGCGAAGGGACTCCCTGGCATATCTGTCTATTACGAGGAGCCAGCGGAGCGAGTCTAACTAGTAATGGCGAGAGCCCTTAAAAAAAATGGCATTAATAGCTTAGTGGCCTACCGTGTTTGTGTCACCGAATGAGTCCTTGGCAAAAATTCAAAGACTAAGCAGTAATGGTGAGTGCCCTTAAAAGAAACAAAAAAAATTGTAATGGAAAGTTTAAGAAACGAAATCAATAGTTAATTTCGCCGGCAAAGAAATAAAAGTTTTCATGAGAACATAACGAAAATAATCGTCGGTTGAAAATCAAAAATTATCTGTCAAAATAAAAAAGTATCGAATTAAAAATAAGAAAAAGCTGAATATCTGCGAGTGAATAACTTTCGAAAAATGAAGAAATGTTCGATTAAAAAAAACTGAACGATAATAATTGCTATATTCAGCAAAAAGCATTTTCGCTTCTCCAAATTAAGCGAAAAGAAAGAGACTTCAAAGAAAAAAGGAAATAAATGCCAGGCGATGAACAGGTTTCGCTCGCTGATGCTTCGCAAACTATTTTATTAAAACAGTATTTGAAACAATATTTCGTTAAGGATTCTGTAATCCAACTGCAATTTTTCGCGCAAATTCCCTCCTAGAAAATTTATTCGAAAGCGTTTTTTTGGAAATTTAAGAATTTTTCAGAAATTTGCCGCATAATTTAAATCGGATTACACTTTATTAGTTTCATAAATTAAACAATTTTTGCAAGAAATTCTGCTAAACCGGGATTCCGCAATGTTAACATGGTACAACAATTGCAACACCAAAATTGAAAAACTCTCCGCAAAATTCATTGTACTAAAATGCGGTTTAGATCTGAGGTGACGTTGGGACTCATTTGGACGCTATTCTTTGGGTGTGTCTGTAAGTGGTCTTGCATGATGCATTATAAGTTGTAAGCTGTTATAAGTTGAGTGCTATATCATCTTCGTTTTTAACACTTTCTCAATCATCTGAAAATCAGTCACATATTTTTTTTTTTTTGTGAGAAATTTGCGTTGATTTTGAAATATTCTATAAAAGGTTGTTCCTTACATCGGAAGAAAGAAATTTTTATTTTCGCTATGAATTTATAAAATTGTAAAAATAAATACAATAATAAAACATCGAATTCTGGCATATAAACCTTTATAAATTTTTATTTAAAGAATAAAATTTATATAGAATCACCGAATGAGAACAAATGAAAATTGGAAAATTGAACGATGCAGGGGCTCTAAAGTGGATGAGGTAGCAGTCAGCGGGAAAGCGGATAAATGTTAATGTACTCATCAAATTGCTTATAAAGAATACACAATTCCTCGATATTACCAGTATTTTATCTAATTCTGTGTTCATATATTGATAACCGCTAAGTTTATTGAACAGTTGGAAGGTTGGAGAATTGATTGTTATAGGATGATACAAGCTTCAGCAAAATAATTCAGTGGCTTTATGAAATTAAACTTCTTCTTCTTTCTCCTCACCATTACTGGTTAAGCTAACTGGCTACAAGTCATTTCCAAGTGATGCTGTCAGATGCCATCGTCGACAGTAATAGAAACCATTCATTTTTCCATCGTCTAAGTCCATATATCGCTGGTCACCCTATAAGTTCAAAATCTTTCCTGAATGTATCAGTCCAGGTTTTGATTGGCCCACATCGTTTTTGACGCCAACCATTACACAGTGTAGCAAGTAACGAAATATGCGTCAACTCCTGTGGTTGACGACGAAGAACGAGTCCTAACCAGCGACGCTCTATGATAACATTATTAATGCAGGTGGTATCTGAGCGAAAGTGGATACAATCATGTGCGATTTTATCTGCTCGGCGGTTCCGTCTGGTCACCCTATAAGTTCAAAATCTTTCCTGAATGTATCAGTCCAGGTTTTGATTGGCCCACATCGTTTTTGACGCCAACCATTACACAGTGTAGCAAGTAACGAAATATGCGTCAACTCCTGTGGTTGACGACGAAGAACGAGTCCTAACCAGCGACGCTCTATGATAACATTATTAATGCAGGTGGTATCTGAGCGAAAGTGGATACAATCATGTGCGATTTTATCTGCTCGGCGGTTCCGTAGAATATACCTTAGACATGAGTGGTCAAACGATAATAGCTTCTTAATATCTTCCACTCTCATTGGCCGTGTTTCACAGCCATATAGCAAGATCGAACGAATTACAGCTATATGGATGTGGATTTTCGTCTTTATGGTGATTTCGCGACGATTCCATAAAGGTTTCATCAATCGGAAAACATAATGCCGCTATCCAGGTTACGATTTCATCTTTTGCCTGGCCATTCGGGATTAGAGTATTTAAAGTCCAGCACTTTCTTAACTGGCAATGAATTGATAAAAATAAGTATTTTATCAGCATCTTGTATATGAGAGGAAAACTTTTTCGTTTTATTTACGTTGACCTTGAAATCCGATTCTTAGTGCAGTAATGGCACATTTTTTAACATTATTTGCATTTCATTATAGCTGTCAGCAAAAAGGACTACATCATCAGCGTATTCGAGGTCTG
>UYYG01000341.1:0-10603 GCA_900625125.1 Dracunculus medinensis | reverse complement strand
GATCGTTTCTTAAAAATTTTCTTGTATTTCATTACCAATAAATATTAATACAAATAATAAATTTGTAGAACGGCTAGTACAGCTGCCTTGGCGTTGCGTTGTCAGAAGCAGTCGTTCTATTCGCGACACGGATAAAACTGTCCGCAAAAAGCCAGCTGATAATGGCAACCTACTTGCGCTGTGCTTCTGTAGCCGAGTGACTCGCTGGCGAAATCTGGCCGACCCGACAAGTCAGCGAAGCGAATTTAATGAAAAATGCCGAGTTTATAAAAATAGTAAATTCATGCATATTATCTGTCCTTTTTCATTTTGAACACCATTTACATTAATTTTTTATTCTTTTTAAAGGAATTTAAAAATGGAAAAAAAAGAAGTTCGCGAAGCATCTACCAATTTTTTAAAGCCATTTTTCAATATAAGAATGGCGTAATTGAGTTGGAATTCAAATAATTGAACCGATTTTTATGGCTTTTTTCTAAGGGCCTTGAGACCCGACGAAGCACGTTGACTAAGTGAGAAGAGAGTGGCTACGCGACGAGGCGGCAAAGATACTTGACAGGATTGTTTATAGTTTCCATTAGCCATAATTAATTAATTGCTAATGACGCAAATAAAAAATAATTCACCCACAAATTGCGCCAAATTTCTTCAACTTAAATTTTATGCATACAAAGTTTCAAATCAAAAATTTTCGAATTATATCCAACCTGACCTTTAACCCGGACCTATCGAAATTTTTCAGCAAAAAAGTGAAATAAAAGCTAAATCTTGATGACGTCACTTGACTTGTTTATCTCGAGAATAATAAAAATCAATTATTAACAAAGGATTATGGTAAATTATGAGAGTAACAGAGATAAAGATGAAAAATCAATTTTTCGCTCAAAAAGTCGAAACAATATTACGGAAAGATAGTGTAAAATTTGGATATGCAGAGATGACGGCCAGAGAAATCGCAGAACGAAACAATATTGATTAAAAAGAGAATTATAGAAAAAAAAATTAAAGGGTATAACGACCAGAGAGTGGAAGAAAGGAGAGAGCCAGAGAGGGCGAGGGATAGAAGGAAGAATGAGAAAGAAGGAGAGAGGAAAGAGAATCGGGGAGTGAGTGAAAGAAAAAGGAGGGGAAATGAGGAGAAAAAGAGAGAGAAAGAAAGAGAGCGAGAGAGAGAGAGGGTGTGTTCAATAAAAATTTCGAAAAAAATTTTATAAAAGGATTTTTGTTGAGTTTTGAGAAAAAAAATTTTTTTTACGAATATTTTCGTTTTTCGTTCCGCAAAAGCAATGAAAAACTGAAAATTTTCGCGGACATAGCCCCTTCGACCTTTGACCTTATTCATGAAAAAAGTAGATTTTTCAATTCCTCTGCAAAAAATTAAAAAATTTTCGAAATTATTTTTATTTAAAAAAATTCCCGGTTTACGGCGTTTTTTTGCCTTGCGCTTTAATAAAAAAATCGAAAAAAAACGAAACGAATAAAATTAATCGATTCGAAGTTTTCGTTTTAATAATTTTTCTTTCGTTTTTCCCATTTTTTTAAAAAACGAAATTTTCTCGTTTTTTCCATTTTTTCTGCAAAAAAGTGCTGAAAAACTGGATTTTTGAGTGCCGTTTTAAATTGGGAAATTTTTTTGATATTTCAGAATTTACTATTTTCTGAAAAACATGGAAAAATTTAAAAATTACTACTTTCATTTTCTGATTAATTTTTATTCAAAAATTTTTATTAAATTTCGATTTTTTAATTTTTTGCTTAAAAAATTTTCTTTTTCTCGTTAATTCACTTTAATTTTGCACCGTTTAAAATTTTTTTCAACGATAAAAAACAATTATATTTTCGTTCGTTTTATAAAATATTATAAATAAATTTAAAAGAAACTGCACAATATTCTTTTTTTTTTGTCTCATACAAATAATCGTTTGAACTATGCGGTTAACTGATCCCAATTCTCATTTTTTTCTTTCCTATTAAGTATACCTCAGCATTCTATTTTCAGTCATTTTTTATTAGAATATATAAATAAATATAAATAATAAATAAAATTTCATGAAATTTTATTTCCCTTCCAAAGATCTTTTTTCCATATATTAATTCCTTTTACGAAATTCCACAAATTTTCACAAAAAAACCGGAATTTTTTGTTCTTTTTTCTACATTTCTGGAGTAAAGAAGGTGAAAGAAAATTTTTGTATCATTCAGTCACTTAGATAATTTTTTTCATTCGAATTGTGCATAAAGTTGCTACCAATAAATATTATTTTTGTTATTTTTTTGTTATTTTTACTATTATTATTCTTTGTTGTTTATTATCACTATTTATCATTATTTTTTATTGTTATCATGAATTATAAAAATATTCATTACCATAAACTGTATTGTTAAATTTGACAAGTTAACAAGTTTCTTTTCCAATTGAATTTTACTTTAAAAGGATAATTAAAGGTTGAAAAGGTTAATGAAAAAAAAGTAATTTTTCATTCTTTTTCTCGTCTGTTTCCATTTTATTATAAATCTTTTTTTTGATGGATTTCTAAAAAACTCTGTAAGAAAAATAAATAATTAAGTGGTTAGTGCTCGTTATTTGTAGTTAGGCTGGTTCGCTTGGCTGCTTTATGGTTAGAAATCTTTGCTAAGGAGTCTATGCTTGGCGATAGAAGTGCAAGTGGTTCACCATCCAACTCTCGGATTTCTTTGATAACGAGTTTATTCTCCTGTCGGCTATAGTGTTCCCCAAAAAATAGAAGAAAGATTCACTGATAAATGGAGGCAAATTCAATGAAATTATTACTAAAATAATTGCTGAATCTTCGCAAATTAATATCTAAATAAAAGCATGGTTATCACTACTGTTGATAGAAGAAAAGGTGGATTGCCAGCACCTCCCGGAATTTTTAATAACAGGTTTACTCCCCGGTTTACTCAACAGCAGCAAGCGAACCGTGTCTCTCAATACTTTTGCCTCTAAAAAAACTATTTTAATAGAAGAAAGCTTTTCCTAGGTTTCTTGCATTTGTTTCAACGAATTATCATCGAAAATATTTTTTTTATTATATTATTTGTATTATTTTCTGTTCTTTTTGGTGCTATTTTATTGTTGTTTGGAATGAAAATTTAAAAAAAAAATTTTTTCGTAAAAAAGGAATTCTTAAATAAAAAATTATTTACTTGTATCACTTGTCATACTGATATCATTTTTTATTTCTTTCGTACATATTTAGAAATTAATTAGTGAAATATTTTATAATTAATCCGATTATCGAATAATCAATAGTGATACGATATTCGTTCGAGTGATAAGTTGCTTTGACTAAGATTGTGGATAATCGCTTCGTTTCTTTTTCACTGATGGTAGTAAATCAGTTATTAAACGTGAAATCCAAATGCTCAGAAGCCTTTTTTACTTTCATCTCTCGTAAGCTGAGCCAAAAATTAACACTGGATTATGATGATACTCAGTTCGCAGGCGCCGTTTCCTTCATCTAGCATTTATCATTTCCGGTTTGATTTCCAGTTTAACTGACTTCGCTGCTAAGGTGAGAAAATTTTCGATAGAAGTATAGGTGACAGTCGTCAGTCATCGAGTTTCACTTTTCATAACACCATCCCTATCAAGGGAACTTGTTCGCTTTAGCCAAAATAAGAAATCACCGGACCACTGCAACTAAAACGTAAAGCTGAAAGGCAACGAGCGAACAGAGTGAATTGTTGCCGAAGAAGAAACAGAAGAAAATAAAGATGTGAAAGAAAAAAAACACACCGACTAAATAGTCTGTGGCCGGCGATAGTTCAGTGGTCCTAAGCACCAGGCACCAGGTTCTAGGCAAATTGTAAAAGTGGTTAATCGAAGGCTGCCAACTTTTTTTCTGATTTTTTTTATGAATAGAGAAGATAGATGAGTGAACAGTAGTTCGAATAGTAGTAGAACATTAGCAGAGTGAACAGTAATAGTTATTGAGAGGCAAAGTTTTGGCTACTGCATCCGAGAAAATGGTAAAACAGTTATTAAACGGTCTCCGGAGTTTTTGACAGTCCATCTATATTTTTATCGCTAAACTCTGTGACAAAAATTTCAAGCCGAACTAATAGTCAATGGATTGAGCCTTAAACGCTGACCCGCTAACTGATTTTTTACTTCTTCCTTGCTTTAGGGAAACGTGAAGTTAAATAGGGTTTCGGGTTAAGGGTCAACCGATTTATTTCTTTGTTTTCACGAAATTTATTTCAATTTCCCAATTTCAAACCAATCGTTGATTTTTTTTCGAAATATTCCTTAAATTTGATTTTTTTTGTATTTTTTGTCGTTGAATATAAATCGTTCAAAATGTTTTCTATTCGTCATATTTTTTTCATTATTTTTTAAAAATTGATTTAAAATATGAAAATATAAAAATTTTTTCTTCAGTCGATATGGCAAAAAATGATGAATTAACATATCGATTAATTTACGAGAATAATGGAAAATTAATTGAACGCAATTTATTATCGAAGGTTATACTCCATTTTTAAAAAAAAAATTTCGATTTTTTCAGAAAATTTTACAAGAACTCCAAATTTTGCCGAAAATTATATGAAAAATCGAAATTTTCTAATGTTTTGGAATTCAGCCTAAACGAAGCTAAACGAAGCAAAGCTTTGTTAGCCCTACCGTTTCGATTATATTCCTTAATTTTCTCGATTTGTTTAAAGGTCAATTTACAATCTACGAGTGATGAAAGTCAGTTGCTGAATCAGGAACAATTCATTGTTGTATCGGATAGTGATGGATTTGAATCGCAACCCGATTCCCGTTGTGCAAGTCAGACTAGCGGTAAATCAAATGAATTCGATCTAGATGTCCATCCGAACGCTTATGATTTAGAGCTACAAGGTGCGGTTTCTTGAATTCGAATATCATTAAGGATTTGGTTTCATGTGTTTCTCCACATTTCTGGTTTTGTTGGATTATGAATTTTCATTGACGAGTTGCTATTTGGACCAGAAGTACAGATACAAATAAGCACGGTTCCTTTTAGAGCTGCTCGGTCTTCTCTTTCAGTGGCTTTTTCAAGAAGCTTGTGAACTCGTGAATATAGTGAAGGTTAATTTCAGGTAAAAATCTTGGTGAACAAGTGAAATTCCTCAAAGAGCAGGGATGGACATTTCGTCTTATTTCCGAACGTTTAAATGTATATTTTTTTTGGTACAACTGAAATATTTTTTTTAGTTTCTCGTTTTTTTGCTCAAGCTCGCCATTCATAGTTTCCGATTTGCTACACGATTAATACTGTTACAAGAATTTTTTCACCACAGAGTCACTTGAGGATAGAAATACAACCGAAGTCCCCAGCATCACCTGGATTGCATTTTTGATGACATGTGTATTCCCGTCAAAGATACGAATAAACCTTCGATGACTTGACATTAGTCGAAAAAATATACCACTGGACCACCCTCTCTATAGCAAGAATGGTTATATATTGTATGTATTCATTTTAGCCATCCGACTTACCATTTACCATTCTGTTTATTGGTTGTATTGGAAGGCTATAAAAAAGAAATGGATCGTGATCTTGAGAAAATTGTGTCCTAAACAATAATGCTAATGATACTGGCAACTTTTTCTTCTTCAGGTACCAATGACGAATTGCTATACTGCGATAAAAAAATTACGATTGCCCGATGAATATTGGGATAAAATAAAAGCCGAAGTACGTTTGAAACGGCGAGCAAAGGAGGCAGTCAGTTAATTTCAATACATATTTTAAAGAACAGTAGGAAAGTTAAGAAGAATAAGAAACGCCTGCCATTTCTGGCCCGAGCTTTCCTTGACAATGGAAGTATTGATGGATCACTAGTACGGATTTCTTAATGAAAAATTTGTCGGGGACAGAGGTTCAGTCACTGACTCTCAGTGCGAGAATCTGATCTACTCGGCTTTTATTCCCCATTATATAAAATTGAGTGGTTATTTTTTCATGGACTGATGGGAAATAAATTTTCTTTTCTTGTTTGATTTCTTTTCTCTTGATTTCTTTTAAATTTAGGGGTTTGTTGGAACTGATTTTTTCAATAATTTTTTTAAGGCTAAATTAAAAATTTTCATTGTAAAAGTCTATATTTTCAGGAAATAATTTTGAATTTTTTAAGGTTGAAAATCAACTTACTGCTGAAATATTTGCAAATATACCAACGATTTTAAGTATATTTTTTTCTAATTTATCCATCATAATTTTTCATTAATTATTTTTTCATTATTTTACTTTTTTTCATTACTATTTTTATTATTTTGATCCCCTACATGGCCTATCGATTGTTTCTGCATGATGAACATTTTATGTTTTATATTTTATGAACATTTTATTACTGCATGTTATTTACTAAAGATCATTTTATATTTCTAGAGAAACGACTACAAACTGAATCGTCGCCAAATGACGAAAGTGAAAAAACTGAAAGCGAAGCGAAACGCAAATGTTGGTTCATTTTTCAAATTGTAAATATTTTAAAATTTTTTGTATTGTTTTTGGCCACCGCCGAAAGAATATCCTATCTACCGATTAAGAAAATCTCAGTAATCGAGAATATAGAGATTTGGAACTGTCGAATTTATAAAAAATATATTTTCTTCTGCAGCACCATTCTTGGACTCGCTTAACTGGCTTGTAGGACCAGATAAATTTAGCCAGAAAATCATTTGGCGTCAGATATACATGTGCAGGTAGGCCAGCACCACTCGAGTTTTTGAAAACAAGTTTACTCCTATCTTACCCACTAAATTATTCCATCGAATGGTCATTCTTTAATATTTCAGCCAATTATTACCTCTCTTTTTGTGGGATCGTTCATAGAATAATATTCTTCCCAGATTTTACAGGTTCTTCAATGTCGAATGAATTTATGTCATTAAGTGGGCGAAAGCATTTAACATTAGAAGATGGTAAAATAGTTCAATATTGGAGGGATCAGGGATTAACGCTACAGAAAATCGCTGAAAAACTTAAAGTTGGTTTTTTCAAATTTTCAAAAAGGTTCCAGTTTGAGATCCATTGTACCATTTATGTTGACTTTTTTTGTGATTGTGATTTAGATGCCAATGTCGTCATGTTATCGTGCAATGAAGCGATATCAAGTTTCGCAAAAAGCAAATCTTATTATGGGTAATGAATCGAATAATTCAAGTGCAGATACAACGAATTCGACCGCGAATGCAATAACTGTAAGTGTAGCTGCAGCTTCTACTACGGCATCAAATATTGAAACGAATTATACGATTTCGGAAGGAAATCATTCATGCTCAAAATCAATTTCTGAATTACTTCTTGGAATGGTAAATGCAACAATGGTTAGTGCTTATTCGTTTTTTTCCCCACTCCCCTTTTTTTCAGAACGCAGATCTCCGTTATTGCTTAAATTTTTACGAAATTTTTATATTTTATATTTATAATTTCTATATTTTTTTCAGAAAAATGATGCTATAAATTGTACAAACGAATTAGATCAACAAACCAATGGTGTGACAAATCGGTTATCTTTTCCAGAGTCGACATCAGCACCCAAAGGTTTTATCTTCTTTTTAGGGATCAATTTAATTATGGAACATAACTTTCACTCAGGGCAATATAATTGCAGAGCAACGAGCAATTGTAATCTACAATTATTTTTTAAGATAAATGATCAAACCATAGCAACTGGTTTTAAGTATTAAGGAGATATCTTTTACAGAAGATAAGGCTCGGTCAAATAAATCGAATAAATCATCAATTAATACCAATTTGTGGAAGAATCGTTTAGCTGGAAACCATTGTTTATTTTGTGGACTTGAACTACAATCATTAAGCACCGATGCCATCTCTCAACATATTGCTTTATGTCGTTCCAATTCTTCACAGGTTTTTTTGCTAATTTTTACGAATAGCATTATCAAAACGTTCAAGAACTTTCATAATTTGGTAATTGAATCGGTTTTTTTATTTTTGCATTTTTTTTTATTATTTTTATCGTTTAATAGATGTTTTGCAGCAAAATTATTCAAATGGGATTGATAAAAAAGATGAATCGCTAAATGAGACTTCTTTAATATCTGAAGAAACGTCGGCTGGTGCAAATGTAAATTTAGTTAATTATTTAATTAATAGTTAGCACTCATTTCTGGTTAGACTCACTGTACTAGCTGTTTAGGTAAGATATTTAGCAATATAAAATAGGTTGGTATTTGCATTTATTACAAATGATTGGTTTATTCTTAGCAAAGCATGCGACGAATCATGATGCTTGAGACGGTAATCTGAGCAATCACTCGACCAATAGGCAACGGATTAAGGGCGAAAGTAGTAGATTGGATAAATGAAATTTTCAGTTAATTAATGAGATTTGTCGAAAATGGTCGCTATTCGATAGAAAGTGAATTTGTAGGCATCACCAGTAAATTTAACAACACAGCCATCGATAACAGTTCCATTGGACACCTATAACGTTATCATAACAGTAAAAGATAAAATGGATTGGGCGGCAACGAAAATTGCTGATTCAAATGATCTTGACGAAATTATCGGTTTGATGAAAGTGGTATATCATGCCATTTCTATACTGAAATTATTTCAGTAAACCAATATTTTATGCAATAGTTTGTACTTTCTGACACATTCGCTTGTTCACCGTTGACTTTTGCGATTTTGCAGCTATGAATAAATTTTAAATGTGAGTTAAACCCACAGTTTGATGTAGGATTTTATTATTATTTTAGGAATATAATTTTTTGATACTGACAATGATCAAACGCGATTTGTAGATGATACTTGACTTGATAAAATTTCTATTTCATATGCATGAAGGCTAATGACGAATTAAATTTATATCCACGGGATGATTTCCCACAAAGAGAAATCCTTCCAAAAAATTTGAAAAATGCTTTCGAATTGAAATTTAACTGATCAATTATCCAAGCGTTTTTATTGTTTGAAATCGATTATAGATGATTTATATTATCTGCATTATTTAGTTCGAAATTGCAAAAAATGGGGAGAAAAATTCTTGATCTTCTTGATTTAGTTTTGCTTTTTGTCAATTGTTCCACTTTCAAAAATACTATTTTCATTAGAAATGATTTTCAAAGATTCCGGCTTTATTTTTCATCTTTTTTGTCCTTATTTATCTAAGCGATTTTGAGATATTTTATTTTTCTAAAAATTTTTGGCATTTATAGGTGAGAAACTTTTGGATCAATAATTTTAAGAGATAAGGCAATTTTAAAGCCGAAATTTTCTTTAAAATATCATTTCTTATCAATTGTTTTTATTTTATAAATCATTTTTATCACCTTATCATCACTGTGTTGCATTAATTCCATAAGCACCTCACATTACGAAATTTACTCCTCGATTATTTATTTAACTCATTTTAGTTCACTTACTTGTTTTATTTTTTTTATTAATATTTTTTTTATTTATTTAACTCATTTTAGTTCACTTACTTGTTTTATTTTTTTTATTAATATTTTTTTGTGAAAATTTATTTATTTTGAAAATATTTAGGTGAAATTTAAATTTTTGATATTTTAAAGACATATTGTAGTAGTGTTTTTAGTTGTATATTCTTCTCACATGTGGTTATATTTGCCGCTCTTTTCTTTTTATTTAACTTAATTTAATAGGAACACTGACTATATTTTAAGTTTATTATTAATTTTGTTTTTAATTGCGCTTGCTGATAATTTATTCTACCTATGATTATATGTCATTGGAACAAATCTGTATGCATAGGTTAAGCCATTTTGTCCAATTCAATATTTCTTTATTTTTTCTTATTTATTTAATTTATCATTTGGATTTCTTGAACTTGTTAAATTCAAAAGATTCGCTTCTTTTTTTCCTTGTTTACGCAAATCTTTTATTAAAAGTATAGTCCGAATAATGCTGGGGATGCACTTCTGGTTTTTTTCTAGGTTATTATCTTGTGAAAGAGTCATCTCCGCCAAAAAATACATTTTAAAATATTTGCTTCTTTTTTCTGTAGATATCTTAATTATATCTTGGAACGAGGAATTAGATAAAATTTAAAAGAAAAACCATCATCCAATAGGTAAGCAAAGGTGAAGTGAACGGAGAGGAGGACGCACACTGGCTTAACGTTGGAAACTTTTATGTTCCTTGCTCTTAATTTTCGCAACGATCTCATGTAAATTTCTGTTTCTTCTTTTCCCTTAATTTATTCATAATAATGTTCATAATAATGTTTGGTGCCATCGTTTTTTTTGTAAAACAAACAGGTTTTTCTTGTCGGAAATGATGGAAATTTTTGAAGTGTTTATTTGCTTGGTTTTAATCTTTCTTTATTTCTTTGGTAATAACGTATTCAGAGAGTTAATTATAATAGTTAATGCAAAGAGAGATTTTTCGCTTTATTAAATTTTTTTAGTTTTACTTTTTTAAGAAAAAAGCAAAATTGCGAAATATTACAAATTTAAATTTTTTTTAAAGATTTTAGAGAATATTTAAGAATATTTATTTTTGAAATATTTGTGGAATATTCTCGATTAGAATAAAAGTAAAGCGAACGATTTTCGAGCGAAAAAAATACGTTTATTAACATTTATAGCAATTGACTGGTACTAAATTTAATCTTT
>UYYG01000037.1:0-237237 GCA_900625125.1 Dracunculus medinensis | reverse complement strand
AGAAGTATTGTTGAAATTTGTGAAAATCTACATATATTAATAAAAATGTGTTAATAAAATACATTTTTATTTGTTTTTTTACGGTGACCTCAACTCAGTCGTGATTACCTGCTGAATTTAAGCATATAACTAAGCAGAGGAAAAGAAACTAACGAGGATTTCCCTAGTAACGGCGAGTGAATGGGAAATAGCCCAGCGCTAAATCTACTAATCTTTTTGATTAGTTAGAAATGTAGCGTATAGGTATAACAAAATATTTAGTCGATTGTTTTATGCACCCAAAGTCCCCTTGAGTGGGGCCATGATCCGTAGAAGGTGCGAGACCTGTACGGGTGATGAAGCAATCGATGCGTTATACTCTAGAGTCGAGTTGTTTGAGATTGCAGCTCAAAGAGGGTGGTAGATTTCATCTAAGGCTAAATATTGCCACGAGACCGATAGCAAACAAGTACCGTGAGGGAAAGTTGCAAAGAACTTTGAAGAGAGAGTTCAAGAGGACGTGAAACCGCTGAGATTGAAGCGAATAGAATTGACGAAACTCGTTAGCATTCAACCAATCGGATAAACATTGCTATATTGTTGAATATATTTTTTTATTTTTTGAAAAAATATATTCGTCGTGTACATTATGATAAAAAATTAGTAATGACATCAATATATGCATAAATTGTTTATTATATATAATTTTATATATAAAGATTGGTGCTTTTGCTAATAGTATGCATTGAGAATCTCGTTAACGTATGAAACGATTCGATTGTTCTTGTGGACCGTTTGTCTTTGTTTCAAAGTGAACGAAATCCAACAATTGAATGATAATGAAGAGAGAGCATATCGTTAATGAGAGAAAGGTGATATCTCAACTGTAGTTTTTCGAGACTATAGTGTTTCAAGGATCCTCTTCATTAACAATAGCATTGGATAAAACGCTTGCGTTTTTATCTATGTAATTTTTTTATTGTTTTTGTTGAGATTTTTTGATGAAACATTTTTTAAATAAATAAAAGAGATATATTCTCGATGTGAACGTCAATCACCTATTCGACCCGTCTTGAAACACGGACCAAGGAGTCTAGCACATACGCAAGTCAATAGATATATAAAATCTATCGGCATAATGAAAGTAAATGTTGTTGATTTATTTTTATCGATAAATCTAAACAATTTATATGCGATCCATTATGTGAGAAGAGTTTTTTTGTAAAAGAAAATAATTTGCGTATAATGGAGCAACATAGACCCGTTCGTATTGCATGCATCGGAAGATGGTGAACTATGCCTGAGCAGGATGAAGCCAGAGGAAACTCTGGTGGAAGTCCGAAGCGGTTCTGACGTGCAAATCGATCGTCCGACTCGGGTATAGGGGCGAAAGACTAATCGAACCATCTAGTAGCTGGTTCCCTCTGAAGTTTCCCCCAGGATAGCTGGAACTTATTTTGAGCAGTTATATACGGTAAAGCGAATGATTAGAGGAATTGGGGACGAAACGACCTCAACCTATTCTCAAACTTTCAATGTGTATGACGTCTCGCTTGTTTAAAAAAATTATGAAACGTTTAGATATTGAATGTGAGTTCCAAGTGGGCCATTTTTGGTAAGCAGAACTGGCGCTGTGGAATGAACCAAATGTCGAGTTAAAGTGCCGAATTTTACGCTCTTGAAAGGCGTTGGTTGATATAGACAGCAGGACGGTGGCCATGGAAGTCGGAAACCGCTAAGGAGTGTGTAACAACTCACCTGCCGAATCAACTAGCCCTGAAAATGGATGGCGCTTGAGCGAAAAACTTATACTCGACCGTTGTTTGGTATGTATTTTTCAAAAAAAAAAAATCCGACCACAACGAGTAAGAGGGTCGCAGTGGTTTGCGTTGAAGGTTTTGAGCGTAGGCTCAACTGGAGCTTCCACTGGTGCAGATCTTGGTGGTAGTAGCAAATATTCAAGTGAGATCCTTGAAGACTGAAGTGGAGAAGGGTTCCACGTGAACAGCAGTTGAATGTGGGTCAGTCGATCCTAAGATATCGGCTAATGCCGTTTTATGAATTTCAATGAGAGAGAAGAAGGATGGAAAAATTTTTTTATCATTCGTCTCGTCATTATCGAAAGGGAAACGGGTTCATATTCCCGTACCCGGACACGGAGAGTGGCGTTCACGATTGTGAATGTCTAGCGCGGTAACGCAAACGAACTCGGAAACGCTGAATAGAGCTCGAGCCAGAGTTCTCTTTTCTGGTTAAGAAATGGACTCCCTGGAAACGGTTCAGCCGGCGATAGGGACGTTATTTTCGTAAAGCACCGCGGTTCGTGTGGTGTCTCGTGCGCTCTTATTTGGCCCATGAAAATCCGAGGGAGGCTATTTGAATTTCGTGCCGGATCGTACCGATATCCGCAGCAGGTCTCCAAGGTGAACAGCCTCTAGTCGATAGAATAATGTAGGTAAGGGAAGTCGGCAAATTAGATCCGTAACTTCGGGAAAAGGATTGGCTCTAAGAACTGAGTCGGACGGGCTGTTACGTGAAGTATGCTATAATTGAATCGAAGCAGTGCAAAACTATTTATAGTGTAGTGGGTGGTATTTTTTTTTCTTTGTTTTACGAAATCATTTTTTGATTTCTGTGAAATTTTTAGAAAAAAAATTTACTCACTCTTATAAATGGTCAAGTTCGGCTAGTGTTTCAATTGTCGTACGGAGCGTTATAGCTGTGCGTCGCACTCATATATACATATATCTCTAACTATCTTTTAGGATATGTGAATGAGTGTATGTGTATGAGTGTATTTTTGTTAATAGGCGCTTCGTCCGTCGCTAAACAGTCGACTTAGAACTGGCACGGACTCGGGGAATCCGACTGTCTAATTAAAACAGAGGAGACAGACGGTCCTTGTGGACGTTGACTGTCTCTGATTTCTGCCCAGTGCTCTGAATGTAAAAGTGAAGAAATTCAACGAAGCGCGGGTAAACGGCGGGAGTAACTATGACTCTCTTAAGGTAGCCAAATGCCTCGTCATCTAACTAGTGACGCGCATGAATGGATTAACGAGATTCCCACTGTCCCTATCTACTATCTAGCGAAACCACAGCCAAGGGAACGGGCTTGGCGAACACAGCGGGGAAAGAAGACCCTGTTGAGCTTGACTCTAGTCTGACTCTGTGAAGAGTCATGAGAGGTGTAGCATAAGTGGGAGGTTATGAAAAAAAATTATAGCCGCCGGTGAAATACCACTACTTTCATCGATTCTTTACTTATTCGGTAAGACGAGAATTGAGCTGTATTCATCGGCTCTTATTTCTTGCATTCAAGTACTTAGACACTTGGTGTTGGTACGACTCGCGCCGAAGACAGTGTCAGGCGGGGAGTTTGACTGGGGCGGTACATCTGTCAAAACGTAACGCAGGTGTCCTAAGGCTAGCTCAGAGAGGACGGAAACCTCTCGTAGAGTAAAAGGGCAAAAGCTCGCTTGATCTTGATTTCCAGTACGAATACAGACCGCGAAAGCGTGGCCTATCGATCCTTTTGAATTAGAAAATCTCTAGCAAGAGGTGTCAGAAAAGTTACCACAGGGATAACTGGCTTGTGGCAGCCAAGCGTCCATAGCGACGTTGCTTTTTGATTTGATGTCGGCTCTTCCTATCATTGTGAAGCAGAATTCACCAAGCGTTGGATTGTTCACCCACCAATAGGGAACGTGAGCTGGGTTTAGACCGTCGTGAGACAGGTTAGTTTTACCCTACTGTGATATGTTGTTGCGATAGTAATCCTGCTTAGTACGAGAGGAACCGCAGGTTCAGACATTTGGTTTATGTTCTTGGCCGATCGGCCAATGGTGCGATGCTACCATCTGAGGGATTATGACTGAATGCCTCTAAGTCAGAATCCCGTCTAGACATGGCAACGATAATTTTGCTCCTCGATGTCGAGAGGCAAATCTATATAGATATGTTTATTGTGCATATCTATAATATTAGATGGTATTGCTATACGTGTTGAATAAATTGCATGTATAGTTGCCAAAGCTGGTTTCAAAAAAAAATCCGCTACCAATGTCGGGGCGCAAAATCACTTGTAGACGACATGATTACTGGTCAAGATTGTAATCAGTAGAGCCTCCATACTGCGATCTGTTGAGACTCATCCTTTGATTGGACGATTTGTTTTAAATTCATAAAAAATATTTTATACTTTTTTTTCTCTATATGTCACCATTACATCACTATTGACACCAACACTAATAAAAGAGAACGAAATTAGTGAACGAAATATTGTGAAATCGTAAATCGTATGAATTTGAGAAATCGCGGAAATTTTCAATATATCCGAACTACGATTTCGAAATTCAATGTCGATTGCCTTTCACTATTAATGAATATCGTTTAATATCGCTTGAAAGTTGAATATGGAAGACAACGATTTATTTCCCAAGTTTTTAAAAAAAATTTTAAGCAATAAAATATGTTATAAATGATCATCAATATATAATATAATATATAATATAAGATATAATATAATATATAATATAATATATAATATAATATGAAGATAATTTATCACAATTATCTCCACGTTAGACTATTTAAAATATAGTTAGACTATTTAAAAAAATTTGTTATATTACCAGCAACCCACAGCCATGTTTCATCGAGTTTGCGGCTGCCTTCGATTCAATTGCTTAGTTATGCCGCACTCATTTAATAGAGGGGTTCTTTGGAGGATTCATAAAGGCATTTTATGAGCGTCTGTCGGCGAAGATCTGTATTTATGGAAAAAGATTCCTTTGAAATAAGAATTAATCAACGTTGTGTCCCTTCCCTCACAGTATTCAACTGTGCAATAGAATGGATAGTGGATACAACTTGTTGGTACTGAAGAGGTGCCCAAATCAGTCCAGAGCATCGTATTACAGATCTTGAATACGCTGACGCTGTAGTCCTTTTTGCTGATATGATAAAATGCACATTAAATAATATACTAAATAACGTGTCAATGATTGCAGCGAGAATCGGACTAAGGGTCAATGTAAATGAAATGAAAGTCTTTTCGTCTTATGTGCAAGAAGCTGATAAAATGCGTCTTTTTGTAAATTCATTGCAGGTTGAGGAAGTGCCCGATTTCATATACCTTGGGTCCACTCTAATACCAAATGGACAGGTAAAAGATGATATTACAACTCGGCAGCTAGAAATGTGACGAGACCTTTATGGAGTCGTCGTGAAATCACCATAAAAACGAAAGTTCGCCGTGATCCGCTCGATTTTGCTATATGGTTCTGAGACATGGCCAATGAGAGTGGAGGATATTAAGAAGTTATCTGCCTTTGACCACTCTTGTTTAAGGTACATATTACGGGTTCGCTGAGTGGATAAAATCTCACTACATCGCATCCACCTTCGTTCAAATACCACTTGCATAAATAATGTTATCACTGAACGCCGCCTTCGCTGGTTAGGGTACATTCTCCGTCGTCCACCACACGAGTTGACGCATATTTCGTTATTTGCTAAACCGTGTAACGGTTGGAGTCAAAAGCGAGATGGGCCAATCAAGACCTGGACTGATACGGTGAGAAAAGATTTTGAACGTATAGGTGGACCAGCAATATATGGACTTAGACGATGGAAAAAGGAATGGCTTCCATTACTGTCGACGATGGCACCAGATCGCACCGCTTGGAAGCGTCTTACCCTTGTAGCCGTTGAAGCCAGCTTAAGCTGCAATGGTGAGGACTGTTAGAAGAAGAAGAAGACCATTGCTAGTTGGACTCGCTCGTTTGGCTTATAGCATTAGACGAATACATCTCTCAGAGAGTCCCTTAGCGATAGATGTCCAAGCGAGCATCAGCCGGACACCCGCGCTCCATTTCCTAAAATCATTTTAGAATTAACTGATTTATCCCTCTTAAGCATTTGTTATTATAAAAATCCCTCTTATATTTTTTAATATATTGCCATTCGCCATTCAACCATTATATATTTCATTATATATATTATATCTTTTATATTTATATATAAAAACACTGCGTATGCATTGCGAAATTCTCTATCAAATGCAATTTTGAAGTTTTTTAAACAATAATACCAATGAAATAATGAATGATTTAACCAGACGATTAATATGTAGTGTAGTGCAGCTGCAACTGCAGCAGCAGCAACAGTTGAAATCTATAATGAGCCTATCGATATGGCGGTTATTTCGAAAATCGAGGTGGTAGATGAAATATATAGCTATATTTCACGTTGCGAAATTTATTATATACCCCAAATAGAACGAGCATAGAAATATTATCTTCATTAAATATGGGGCATCTGAATTTCGAAATCGCTTCAACAATAATTTCGAAATATTTTACGAAATACGTCGAAGATCGAGGTGGTAGACGAAATATATAGTTATATTTCATCTTGCGAAATCTATTACATACCCCGAATATAACGAGTATAGAAGCTTTATGTTCGTTAATTATGGGGTATTTAATTTCGAAATCGCTTCAACAATAATTTCGATATATTTTACGAAATACCTCGAAGATCGACGTAGTAGACGAAATATATAGTTATATTTCACCTTGCGAAATCTATCGTGGAACGAAAGAAAGGCGGGACAGAAATCACTATTGGAATAACATGGCTTTGAGAATGGAGACGACGGCTCGATTAGACGATATTAGGAAACTATTCCACCTTCTTCATAAAGCAATTATAACTTGGGGACGATCAGTGAAATGACACGCGATAATAATGGTGTGTCTGTTAAGGCTATTAAGGATCGCCTTGTAAGATGGAAGGAATAAACGTCAAACTCAACCACGATGCGCCATCTGTCATTTTGGTCATAACTAATGTTCGTCGAACCATATGTTTACAAACTGCCAGCAGAACAGGAAATCTCCGCCATCTTGAAACTTGATGAAGTCTGAATTCTTCAAATGTTCGTCGTCCTTCATAATAACCTTCAACAATGTAAAAGAAAAAATAATACCATACGACTGAAGCAAAATAATTCTGTTCCCAATTCTTAAAAATAACAGGACAATTACTTTCCTCCCACTGAAATAGACTTAAGGAGTGATATGGTCCAGTTGTTGCTCAAGTCGCAGTAAATCTGGGGCCGAAGATCCGGGCTATGTTAGCAATTCCCTTGTATCTCTATCACCAAAGGACTCACTGGCATATTTGACCAACGCGACAAGCCAGTGGAGCAAGTCTAACCAGTAATGATAAGGGTCTTAAAAAAGAAAAATCTGAACAGATTTATAGCAGTACGAGATAGCAGGATATTTTCATTTCAATTTTTAGAAACAGCGGAAATAAAAGATTAAGATTCTCCGAAGATAAACCTAATATAAACCTTTATTTGCTCCTTTTTCTGGAGCTGGATTTAGGCAGGAGCGCTGGAATATCGCTTCAAATATCTGCAACCCACTGTTATGTGTTTCGATCGACTTTGCCTTCGATTGATAGAACTTTGGAAACGTGATGGTGTTCCAGAGATCATTCGACTCATAAAGGCATTTTAGGAGCGTACGTCAGCGCAGATCTTTATATATAGGAAATTGATAGACTCCTTCGAAATAAGAACTGGTATCCATCAAGGCTGCCATCAAGGTCCTTTCCCCTACAGTATTCAACTATGCGATAGACTGCATAATGGGTATCGCTTGTCGGCACTTAAAACGTGTGCAAATCAGTATAGAGCATCGTATCACAGATCTTGAATACGCTAATGATGTAGTCCTTTTTGTAATTAAGACGAAATGCAAAGAATACGCTAATGCATGAGCAACTGCAGTGACCATTGGACTCAGAATCGAATAAATAAAGGAAGCCTTGTGGTCTTATTTGCAAAAAGCTGATAAAATACCTATTTTCATCGATTCATTGACACTGATATCGTCGGTTGAGGAAGTGCTCAAATTTAAATACCTTGGATTCACTCTATTAACAAATGACCAGGTAAAAGATAGTATTGCAATCCGTATCACAACAGTTGGAAATACGTTCTTCCGATTGACAAAACCTTTATGGAGCCGTCGTGAAATCACCATAAAAACAAAAATCCACATCTATAAAGCCATGATTCGTTCGATCTTTCTATATGATATGAGTGTGAGACGTGGCCAATGAGAGTGGAGGATATCAAGAAGCTATCTGCCTTTGATCATTCTTGGTACATTAAGGTACATTTTACGGGTCCGTCGAGCGGATAGTATCACATAATCGCACCCACCCTTCAAATACCACTTACATTGATAATGTTATAATAATGATAATAATGTTATCAAAGAGCGTCGCCTTCGCTGGTTAGAGCATATTCTTCGTCGTCCGTCACAGAAGTCCAAGTCCATATATATATATATATATATATGTCCCTATATACATGACGCATATTTCGTTACTTGCTAGACCCTGTGATGAACGTTAAACGATAGCAAAAGGAAATGCCTTCAAATACTGTCGACGATGGCATCAAGTCGCGCAACTTGGAAATGTCTTACCGTGTAGCCAGCGGAGCCAGCTTAATCAGTAATGGTGAGTATTGTTAGAAGAAAGAAAAATGTAGTTGCATTGGTCCTTTATTTCTTTAATGTGTAATTAATGTTGTGTCCGATACAAATAGTTGATTTATGCACAAATGACTGAAAAATTTATTTCTCACTTGACAGATCGTAAAATTTGAATGTTCGAGAATATTATAGTACTGGGCTGCCGACAGAATCAACTGTTAATTAAAAATTTGTCCTCAAAGCCAACGTTTATTTATTATTTATTTATCTATCAAAAATTATCTGCTGCCAGCTTGGTGTTAGCGAATGAATAAAAAAAGAGAAAAGGAAAGAAATTAATAAAAAATGAAAATTACAATATTTCAAAGCTCGGTTGACTGTATCAATTTATGGGCAGTTCAATTTATTTTTAGAAATAATACAATAAGTTTAGCAACAAACTGCGATGCTTTAAATGTGGTCGAACGAAATTTTTATACTTTGTAACACGAAAAATTTTACACATTTAAAGACTCTAAAATAAGGAATTAATATTTTATAGGATCATTTGAATACCGTTCTGCTCAAAATTTTTCAGTTTTAAATTGATAGAATTTTTGCATTCAACAGTGAACATTCTGACTCGTCTTTCTTGCGTTTTTAGCTATTTAAATCAGCAGCAAATCCTCTAACTTTTGATATGAGTGAAACATTTTGCGGTCTCCAGCTTACTAATATTTTTTAGAATTTGATATTAGTAACACTATTAATAAATAATAAACGACCTTGAACACCTGAAATAAGAATGTGAAGTGTTTTGAACGACTTGAAAACGACCATTAAGGCAATCGGATATCCACTTAAATAATTTGCAACTAATATCCATACTGTTATAGTTTCTAATAATTTCTTGTGTTATAGTATGCCTTAGTTAAATCTAAGCGCAGCTGAAATAGCTTATAGCTTCTTTGATATTTACGAATTCATTTCGTAGATCTAGTGGATCTTTTGCGAGTTTCACCAGTAATGGTGGGGACTCTTAAAAAATTGGCATGGTTAGATCTACAATAGATTCTTTTTTTTTTAAAGGTAGTGCTATACAATAATTTTTAAAGCTTATGATTTTGACCAGAATTTAATGTTGTCATAAATTCGATGCAGCGGTGATGCTAGTGGTGTTACATATTTCTTGTATAAAATCTTTGATACAATCCATAAAAAAGGATTTAACGAAGTGTAAACATCTAATAAATCATTACAGTATAAATTCAGAAAGAGATCTATGAAAAAGATCATGTTTAAAGATTCTTAAAATATACAGAAACATGGAGAAATTGTAAATTTATCACGAGATTTCATGACTTTTTTTTTAAAATTTCCAATAACTTGGGAAAAATTCTACTTAATTTTTCTGAATAATAGGGTATATTGAAATAATGCTGATTATTTTTAAGTACCTTCAATTTCAGATCTACCGAACTAATGTAGGAAATTGAAATTCTCAGTCAATTCTAGCAAAGCAAAAATTAATAATTTATACAAATTAATAATGTATCCTGCTATATTAAAACTTCAGTGGTAATAATGGTGATAATATATCAGGAAACCGTTCTTATTTAAGATGCGTTCTATGCACTCGCAAAAGCTTGAATACCATCTGCATTAAGAATATCTTCATATAGCCGAAGTTCTGCTGGTTTGATTATGTTCTTTGTCGCCCACCACATGAATTTACGCATATTTTGCTGCTTAAACACTTCGATGAATGGCTTCAAAAGGCCAAACCTGGAACGGTCAAGAAAGATTTTGAATCAATCAGCCATATGTGGTCTAGCTATTTTGGACGATGTAGAAAGTGCTTTCAGCTACTTTGGTATCGGTTTTGGAGAGACTTGACTTGTTACTCTTGACCACACGTAGAACAAGCAACAATAGTGCGAGTTAGAATTAAAAGCATTGGGCCCAAACTAACTTTAGAAAATTGCTATTAATCCTGTTCTTTATTCTAACCATGCGAAGTCATTAAACTTTGAATACAAAGAAAAGAATTTTTGACCATTCTGTGTTAAGGCGTATTAATAATCTTTCGAATCTTTAATTGGTATTGATTGGCTTACTTTCAATCTACATAATAGTTACATTAGAAAATTCCCTAGGATTAAAGACCTCAAACAAGTCATTTTTAGAAATAAACTCCTTATTAAACTCAAAAAAGCATTAATCCGTTCATCCTCATTTAGAATACAGTACAGCATTTAGTAATTTAATTGAAGGTATAGATACATACTGAATAAAAGCTAAATTTTCCCGTAAATTCAAACAATTTTCATTCACTGAGAGTTAGAGGAGCTGAACAACCTATTTCTAGTTACAAGATTTTGTTCGACTAAATCGAACTGAACGCTAATTATCACTATAATTTAAACCTGAATTTTAGTATTGTCGGAGGTAATGGATCAAAAAAATATAAACCTATGTAAATATATTCATAAGACCAATATCCTATCTTTTAATTTTTCGTTAAACGTGTTGTTGTTCTTACTTGTTATATTTCCAGTTTTAAAAAGAATCATAATGTCATTTAAAATGTCTCAATCCATTGTCATTATTAATTTTAATTCATGTTCACTTCTATTTAATCCGACTCCATTTCTCACTTAAACGAGCAAATCGCTTTAGACCCACTTGTTTTTTTTTTAAACAAATTGAGGCAAACTACGCGGAGTAACCATCTCTGTGGGTGTGCGCTTCTAGAAACTAGAAACTGGTGAGCATCTATGTATAAGTGCTAGCGCGTGAAGATCTCATTGTCTGTGCAAATTGCTGTGTTGGATTGTGTTCGTGCATATGTTGGTGAGGTGAGTGTGCGTACGTTCGAAGCCAATAATTTCGAAAAGTCCAAATATGACGCGAGAAACCGATCAAACGATTTAGCGCAATGTTTCAAATTTTATAAGCGATTCATAAAAATACAAAACCACAAAATAAAATATAAATTAAGGCAGAATTTGATTTCTTTGAAGGAATCAACATGCTAATTCAGAATTTCCACCTTGCGTCATCCTAAAAAGACATTTATTTATTTTAAAAGCATTATCAATTCGTTTTTGTCAATACAAAATTTAAATATACAATACTAAATATACAATACTATATACAATATTAATACAATATTTCATTAGTACAATATATTTATGTTTAAAAATATGGCATATAATTTGCCTAATTTTTATTCATTGCTTACGTTAAATTTTAGGCTGGAATCGTGAATTTTGAATTGTTTGCCCACTTTACAAGTTTATGATACATTACATATGTCAATGGAACATTATTAATAAACGGAAGATCCGTGCTTTTATGAATCGTACATTTTACCTAAATTCCATTTCATAAAACCATTTAATCATTTCGTCTGCACCATTTTTTAGTAACGGATTCTCAGACTTCCTACGAATATGTAAGCACATAGATATGTATTAGAATTAGATAAAATTTGGTAAAATCGTTTGGTCTTACCAGTAATAAAGATTTCAATTCACATTAACATTCGCCCTCTTTTATTTTTTCATATTACATTTTTATTCTCTTCCTTTTCTTATTGTAAGCCATTATCAAAGCCCAAGGCTAGAAGCCCTATCTGTGCTCTTGCTCATAAATAAATGATCCAAGAAAAAAAATATTGGCGATAATAAAATGTTAAAATAAGTATTATAATTCCTTCCTCAACGTTTATTTTCATTAGCGTAGTGTTTGGCTATATTATTTACTTCTGGTCAGCATCTCTCCACTGGCTGCTGAGAAGAGATAGAAAATTACTTTGCAAAGAAAAGATAAAAGTGCGGAGAAGTCCTCATCACTGATTTTTTATAGTGCTTTGAGAGAAGGGCCAATCCGGTATGTTTGAACCAATAATCTAGTAATAAGGAACTAATATGCAAAATACCATCCTATTATGCTATCTCCATTTCCATGAAAAATACTTGTATATAATATTTGCTATGATATTTGATTTTACTGTTATCCGGAAAAAAACTTATTACATCCTCTTCACCATAGCTTGTCATATTTTGTAAATACCGTTCTTAATCACTTATCCCGAAGTTCTATGCTCCTTTATCAAAATCGACATCTCAAATTTCTTTTCGCCACTTTATCAGGCTTAGTTCCTTTTGTTCTTTTAACGTTTTTTTGCACTGTAATTTTGCCACCCGCAATTAATTTTGGTTTGACGGTGTTCACCATTATTGGTTTCGTTAGTTCTACTAGCTTTCGTCGCAGAAGCTCATGGGATATAGATATAGGCGATATCCCCGGATACCTGGATTTCCCCTGGTAACTGTATTTATTACTTTATTTTGTGATGGCATTGAGGGTATAGCAGGATTAAAAATGAATAGAGAATAAGTGTTTTGTGGAAATACCAAAGGATATTCCAGATTTTAAAAATAATTTTGCCAACTCTGTAGGAAGTTTTTACTATGTAAGTCGAATATTTTTTCAGCAAACACAGTTAAACAAATTGTTTTTTCATATTCTTCGTAATTTATTGTTTCTTTTTTCATATAATGCCAATTTGCAATTTGCTTATTTCATGAGGAAAAAAACCTACCATCATAAAGACCAATACTTTGGTGATAAATACTTTTACTTTTTTAATACTTTTATACTTTTATACTTTTACTTTACTTTTTTTAAGAATACTCACCATTGCTGCTTAGGCTAGCTCCGGATTTACTGGATTGTCAGGACAGATAAATTTTACTATTTTACTAGGAATTCACTTGGCAATAAAAATACAAATGAGCTGCTAGCATGAGCTACCTGGGTTTTTCGAAGGCTTATGTCGGACGTAGAATTTAACAACCCATTGAACCATGCAAATATAAGAATCATTGATAACTCACTATGAAAAGTGCTTTCAACAATCCATCGGCGAACATTCCTATCAAGCCTTTTTCAGCACATCGACACAATATTTCAAAACATTCATTTGCGTTCATGTTACTAAAATTTTTAAGATAAATATATTGTTAGTTTAGACAATAGTTAATTCAAAATAAAACTGAGTTGCAAATAATACGACAAATAATTTTTCGATTTATAAAAAATTCAATTAATTTTAAGAAAAATAATTTACTGAAATATGAATAGGTAAAATCCACGTCTTAGAAATATTGCATCAAAATTATCGCTTCCGTCCATAAAAATTTCATGGAAAAAATTTTCAATAATTTCATTTGTAAAAAAATTTTTGCAAAGATCTTTTCGTATTTCACTATTGTAACCAGTAAAACTCATCAAAACTCGTTTGCAAAAACTATCTTCTCCCATGTAAATGCTATTTAGCTGAAAAATTCTTGTGTCTAAAACTATTTAACATCTAAAGAATTCAACAAAATTAAGTGTAAAAGTGGTTCAAATTTTAAAAATTTAAATCTGGATTTAAATTTATTTAAGCAAAAGTTCGAAAAAATGCTGAATTTTCAATATAAGTGATAAGCTAAATCAAGTTTTGATGATTTAAGAAATAAGTAATTTGGTTAAAAATCATGAAGAATCATGCTTTTCTTAGTGATAAATAAAGGATAAAATTACAGCAATTATAGCAATAACATCGGGTCGAGTAAATGAGAAACATTCATCTCTTTCACATCCACAAAGAAAATGCAGAAATTGCTTAAACTGCTTAGGCGTAAAATTATCGTTCAAAACCAAGTCTATCGTTTCTTTGAATTCCATTTCGTTTTTATATTCATAATAAATCATTGCCTAAATTAATAATATTTTCGACTATACCACAAAAAAACAATCTCTCATCTCCTGTGAGTGGTAAAAATTATCCTCAACCTTGGATCCTCTACCAGAGGTTCTACGTAATATTCTAGTTGTTTCTAGGAATGCGTTATTCTGTATAGAGATCTCAGAGAAATATTATTTTGGAACTACATATATATATATATATATATATATGCATGCATATGTGAGCCAGTATGTGAGCAAAAGGTCATTGCGAGCCACACCAGAGACTCAAAATATCAGCTACCCATAGATAGCAGTAACATCGCTTAAGACTCAAGGTCTTGACAGATCAGAATTTCGATTGATTCTATGACTTAATGCCGCACACACGGATCTGTGTATTGTTCTATTCAAAACAAACAGAATTGTAAAAACTTTCGTCGAGAACTAAATGGAACTGTACAAAAGATATTTGAAGCCAAAAAGCTTTCATAAGCGGCTATCTACTGTCGCATATATCGAAGCAATGCATTGCTGTTTTGCATAGATTAAAACCCCTTTAGCCAAATAATCTCATGAAATGGATACGGAGGTAAACTCCAGGGCGGAATCACCATCAACCATCTTCACTGCATGGATGATATCAAATTATGAGCTAAAAGCACTGAGACACTGAATTATTCATTTATTTAATCTGCAAAGATTTCCTTCGAATTCGAGAAATGTAGCCGGATGGTAGTAAAGAAAGAAAAAGTAGAGTTAGAGTAGTTAGGGCTGATAGGGTAGAATTACTAGAGAGGCATAAAGGCTATAAATACTTGACATCTCACAGATAGGAGCCGCGATGAAGAAACAAGGAAAACAGCAATGTCCAAATATTACCAAAGAGTAAAACATATCTTGAATAGCAAGCTCTATAGGAAGAACAAATCCATGCCATAAACATGCCCTACCAGCCATCAGATAAATTGGCATGCGATGGTCAAAGTAAGACATGGAAACTGCGATGTAAAAACATGGAAACTTCTCACAATGCATGGGAATTTTCACTCCAAATCTAATATCCAAAAATTGTACTAAGGGAAAGAAGTGGATGAGAACTAATTGGTATCAAGATCACTGTCTTGATTGAAACCCAGCATTCAAGAATACATCAGAAAATGGCATCAAGGGATAAGCTGCTGCGAAAATCTGAAGTATCAACAGAAAATAAGAGATAACAAAAAGAGATAATGATCTAAGGAAGTGCCGAGGTAAAGCAAGACCCCAATAGGACCTACTATTAACAGATAGCTACTATTGAGGAGGTATTGAGAAATCTTACCAGTGGTTGGAAAAAGCTTGATTCCATCATTATCTCCAGATTAAAAGGCAACATTGGGGCAAGAACAGGTATTAAGATCCACAAAGATCTACACTATCAGAATCAAAAGATGAAAGAACGTTTTAGGAACTCGAAACATATAGTGGCATGGAGGAACCATCAATCAGTGAAAGGCATGACCAATTAGCTATTATCATGATTTTCTGAGGGATCTTCCATCTGGTCTTGGCCAATGAATATATTGAACACTGAATATTTGCACGGGAATATTTACTCTCCCAAAACCAGATGGAAAATCCCTCAGAAGATCATGGGGATAATAGGGCCAAGATTGTGTGAGACTTCCTCATCCAGACACGCATAATATTGGCCAATCAACCAAATCTCGTGGTAATATAAGAAACAGAAAGCGGCATTTGCAAGGTAAATACCAAGTGACAGGAACAACAGGAAGAAGAAATGTGAGAAGCTAGAGAAATACAATGAGCTAAAAAAAAAAGATGTGGAAAGGTTAAAATATCCGCTGGTAGCAGGACTAGGTCTCGACCTCCAAACTAGAAAAATTGCTCCAATAAATCTTAGGAACAACACCAAAGATTTTTGATAAGATGAATACTCTAATAGGAATTGAGACATTGCAGAGGACCTTCAAGATCCTAGGCCACTAGCACAGGACTGAAGTTTAGGATAACCCAGAGCACCCACAGTGCCTGAGAAAATTTATTTATGTGAATTAATGCTTAAATTAGCGGTTCTAGCACTATGGACTCGACTCATTCAAACCTACTATTAAAAATCAAATCTGGGTGCTGATACAGAATCAGAACCCACATCACCTCTACCACTCTGTATTTCGTTAAAAATTATATAAATTTAAATATTGGAACGTATTGGAACGATTAAATTCCAGCATTCCACTTAAAAATAATTTTAAATAATAATTAACAAGCAGAATTTCAATTTTAGGATTTAATTTTTTTAACCTTCATGAAAGCAAATTTTTAAAAAAAAGGATAAATTGGTGTTAGCGGAAGAAGTTAGTTCTGCTAAACCACTATTTTGAAAAGGCAACCATCAATTTAAAATACATAAAAAAATAATCTATTGTAAATTAAAGAACCTCAATGACTTTGGATTTAGTAAGCACTAATGGTCTGGGAAGGATTTCGATATGTTCACCATGTTTCGTGAAGAATCTGATCTTCTTGTTACTTCGCTTTCGCAGCCTTTGCACAACACATCCGATTTGTGAATATTTCTCATGTTTCCAATGTTTCCAATGTGGCATAAAGCGAGGATTTTTTTGAATGACAATGCTCGAATATTTAATTGCATTGCAAATTGCAGTGAATGCTTTTCGCTAAAAAAAGTGCCCAAAAAACAATAGAAATAGATGTGAAAAGACCGTACTAAATAAATTATATAGAAACTAAAAATTTTATTTTATATTTGCTTAATTAAAACGTTTTAGCATTAAAAATTTACCAGTTCAATCAAAGCTTCGAAATTTTTGGTTTTATTAATGTTTAATTTAGAACTGTAAGCTAACGTAGATAATAATTCACGCAAATGCTTAAAAGTTGTGTTTTCAATCAATTTACCTTTTTCGTTTTCTCTCTTTCTGAAAAAAATTTATTCTTTTGACTAAGGTTGCTATTGCTATTTTGTGGTTAACATTCAACATTTGTTGTTAGACGTCGCTGATGCTAGGAGGAGATGATTTTTACAGTAAATAATGATGAACAATTTATGAATAAATAACTTATATTTCGCTTAATTTCGCTTAATTAAATATCCCATCTGTCTCTCTCTTCTTTACCTCTTCTAAAAAAAATTAGATGTTGGTAGCGACAGATGAATGTAAAATTAGGGAATGAAAAGGATTTTTTACTGTATTTGGACTTGTTGAGTCGCCAAAGCAAATATTGAAGAGATACAATTCTTCAAGATGCAATCGAACGTTGCATGATGTAGCTCATCGCGTTCGAAATATTTTAAGGTTCGGTTTGAGATTTCGCCATAATGTCCCAAAAAACTGATCGTAAAATCTTCAAACTGCTTCTGAGAAACTAATTGACATACTCTGCATTCGCTATCCCTGAAATTTATAAAAAATTTTTCCAGCTCAACAGTTAAATTTTTTAAAATTCTTTATTCATTACTATTTAAAAAGTCTGTTAAGTTTATATGCATTTACTTTTCTTGGAGTTTAAGTTAAGCCTAGCATGGCCAGATCGGGGTTCGAATAAACCAGCTTTGGAGAATTTTAAGGATGAAACTTTTTCAGAGAGCCTTTGATAGTAATATGTTGTATTCTTCTGGGGAGTTAAGAATTTCTCGAAAAAATATCAAGAAAATAAGTGCTATAAGTAAAAAGAATAAGAATTCAACTTATCCACTTCAATATTTGCTGTATTTCGAGAAAATTCGGCACTAAAGACCATTCGATGATTTCGTTTATCTTAAGATGTTGAAAAGTGAGATAGAATGCTTCGAAAAATCCATGTTTAAAATCACCCACACATATTAGACATTTTAATAGCACAAAAGTCAACTGAAAGTGTAAATATTGTAATTGGTGTCGTCAGGAAATTATTATCGTCAAAGCAAAAACTTCAAAATTTTTCAATAAAAATCTTACAGCTTTGTTGGAATTACTAAATATCGCGTGTCGAAATCGCGGTATTCCAAAATATTTACATATGACGTTTAATATTTCTCGAATTAACTGAAAATAAAAAGAAAAAGAATATTTAAATCAAAATATGTATATGTAATATTCATTTTACGGAAGTAAAATCATAAGGGCGATGTTAATACTTACTTCAATCCTCAGCGAAATCCTTTTAAGATAGATCGTGGAAAAATGTCTCGAAGAGATTTGAGAAATCCGATCGATAAAACGAGAATTACTGAAAATGCCTTCTAATTTCAAAATAAAGGAATACTGCCATCCACAAATCTTTTTCGATTTTTTCGCATTGAGACAAAAAAACCTTCTTAATCCTTCTAATCCATTAGTTCCCCGAACTCTGCTAGTAATTATACTGAAAAGAATGAAGAAAACGCGACATCGATTAAAAAACCCAAGCCCAAGCCAAGGTAATTAAACGATTATTCTAATCCATTAGTTCCCCGAACTCTGCTAGTAATTATACTGAAAAGAATGAAGAAAACGCGACATCGATTAAAAAACCCAAGCCCAAGCCAAGGTAATTAAACGATTATTGATTAGGCCTTTTCATTTAAATTCGAAAAACAGGAAAGTTCACCTCTCAGAGCAAGAAAGCTTTTCACATCCTGTACTATGCAAGAAAAAGCAATATTTCCGGATTGTATATTGTTCTTCTGACATGCGATTTGATTCAATACCAATCTTTAACATTTTAGCACTCTTCTAAATAAATAGATAAATAGATTTCGAAAAAAACAGCAAAGATTATTACAACAATTTCCAACAAATTTGTGTTATTTAGAGTTAAAAAATATATTAGAAATGGCACATTGCATTTATTTTTCCAATTTTCCTAGAAAAGACAGTAATTATTCTTGAAGGAACTTATGTTAGAGGTTTAATTTGGAAGGTATGACTTTTAATCCTAAAATAATTTCAAAAAAAAGCAATAAATAACCTCCAAGCATGGTATTGTAAAATCGTCGCCGTATGCCGACAAATGTTGTGAAAAGGCGTTGAAAGCGTCGTTCACGAAGCACTCAACATCACCAACGTAAATACTGTTGACAAAATAACTGCAAAATCAATCTTATAAGAACATCGAAATTTGTGAATACGAATTTGTGAAATTATTTTTCTGCAAAAAAAGCCATACGTGATTTGATGAAAATTATTTCTAAAGCTTTAATTATTAGACTATGAAAATTAAATCTGAGAATTCATTCGAACAAAGTATTTAGGAGATAATTCACATGAAAAATTATTTGATAAAAGAGGGAAAAATAATGTAAAATACTTTAATGAATTGACGACCAAAATCTGAGATTTTGACAATGGTCCTCTTATAAACGACAATAAGTAGTCGAATATTTCTTTGCATAACAGATGCCTTATTGATATACGATTCTACAAAATATTTAAAATAGTTATCATGATTCGACGTGAAATGGACAGATAACCAAACAAAAAACATTTTATAAGAGATATTTTTACTTAAAGGATATTTCATTTTCAAATTTCTATTTCTTAGCTCTTCTCCATTTCTATAAGAAGAATATAATAAAATTATTACAACGGCAAAGCAAAGAAGAAGGTCCAAAACTTTTTCAGATTGAATCGATAAGAGATCTTCTTCTCGAAATTGTTTTATCAGTGCGACACAAGTTTCGATGCACCCAAGTTTTTGAACTTCACATCGAATAATTTGTGAATGATGACAAATATGGATAAAGAATTCTGATAGGCATGGTAGGAAAGATGCTTTTGTAAGATATTCTTCCAGTAACAACGGTAAATAATTACTGAAAATCATTCGACTATTAAATAAGGTAAATTCTATATATATTAAAATTCTATACAATGTTGCATAAATCGACTGAATTTGCCAGTCCAATCTGAAACAAACCTCTTCAACAACTGCGTTTCGACATTTCCTTCATCGTGATCAAATAAATCTTTTGCAAGACGAGCCATATGAATTATAATTTTTAATGAATGTGACTCAACGCTAAGAAATAAGGGCAGGAACTCCTTTATAAAGGAAAACATCGCAAGGCAAACTTCATGGCGGACTAATTGCTGGAAAAAATTTTATAATTTGAAATCGACTACCCTACCGAATAATAAATTTAAAATATTTGTTAGCCATCGAAAAATCAGATAAAAGGAAAATGAAAAATTCAAACGTACCGTCCTTGCGAAAAGGTGGCACTCATATAATGTTTTTATCGCATTTGTGATCAAGTTGAGCATTTCAACTGCACGCGGACTAAAATCATTTTGCTCTGTGAAAGTATTGCCTTTGAAAAAGCGTATAATTTAAGGAAAAAAAGCAATGAAAATACATAGAGCCATTTTTTGCTAATTGCATATATAACGTGTCTAATAAGACCGATTATTAATTGATTAATTGACGAAACCTGTCTTCTTCGTATAAATCCTTGAAATTTTTTAGAAGAAATACTACACGCACCATGAATTTATTTTGCGATATTATGTAGGCTATTCCATATGATTTCTTTTCAAAAAACTAAAATAATGTAGTTCATTTAAGTGCTTTTATAATTTTATTTGCAAAATTGCATTTATAATAATTTTATAATAATTTTAATAATTTTTTTCCAGGAATGCGGATTTGATTCACTCGAATTACATCTTTCAAGAAAAGACTCCTAAAACTCCGTAATCCAAAAACTAGAGACGAGATCCTGGAAAAATTTTAATGAAACTTGGTCAATTTCGAAAGAAATTTTTTTTGTTAGTTTATAAATAGACGATGACGCTATCAATCTTCAAAAATTGTTGACAGAAGATGGCATACAATTCATTTCGCAGCAATAAGATTTATTGAAAGAAAATTTTCATCATTAAATAGCATGAATAAAAAGACTTTAGAAAATCGACATATAAGCATAACTGTTGTATTAAATATAATACATAAAATTGTTATATTGGACAGTGTTGACAGTGTTGATAAAATGTGAAAAACAAATACTAGAGGTTGGTGTCTTCCATCAAATCTATGGAAACACGTGTTTTCCGTGCTAAAAGCCACAACGGATTTATAAATACGATAAAATAAAAGCGATAGAGAGTACTGGTGGGCGAAGCGAGTACGTGCTGTCAATCAGATTTGGCAAGATTTCGTCTATTCCAACTAAGGGACAAACCACGGTTCAAATCAAAGTAATATAGCACTTGTATTTCCATGAATGCAGTAAAACTAACGCATTTTTATAAACACGACAGATTAGTCAATTCCAGATTTGTACATAAGTTTTTTTATCGATTCTACAAAATATTTCACAAACCTGTAGGAATTTTTTAAGAGCTTTTATAATACATCGGATATTATTATTGTAGATACCTTTTTCATTGCAAGGGACAGTTTTCAGTTTCTTCATGAATTCTGCAATATTTACTTCATGAAAATTTATTGAAAATAACCGTATACAGCGATTTAACATTAAGAAATTGCCCTAATAAATTGCCCTAATTGCCCTATATAAGTCATTCCTATTTGTACTTGCAACTTATCAAACAAACTACGTAAAAATTATAGTTTGGTAACATACAACCCGCTCGCACTTGGCTCTAACAACTTAAAGCCTCGTTATCGCTGGCAAAAAACTTACCTAATGCTACAGTGTGGATTGATAAAGAACAAAAAAAAATATTTGAATATTTGAATATCGAAATTGTATCTATTTATAGGTGCTTTCTTTTTACAAAATAAATTAATGAAATGAAATTTTCAGTGGGATTCCCTCCATAAATCATCCACTTGCACTGAATATAGATCAATAATTTTTGCTGTTATTACATATAACTTTTTATAGTTTTAGTTAATTATAAGGTCACACTGGAAGAACCTTAGGTTCTGTTTCAGCGGATTAAGTCAAAAGGTAAGATTGAAGCCGAAGATGGCCCAGAATTCGAATCATTATTGCTCCAATCTTCGTTAATTAAAGGAAAGAAAGACTACAGTTTGTTTGGTAAATGAGACCTTGTTAATTAAAAGGTAATATAGAAATGTGAAAGCTAAAGATTTAAGAAATTCACCACCCTGCTTACTGTGTAAGAATTTTCCTTAAAACAACCACATTAGCATTGGCTCCTTTTGAATGAATAATGCGTGAATCCGTTTGTGTGATAGTACTTTGTGCGATGGCTTATAAAGAGCAGCAATGAATACGGAAACCGATTAAGAGATCAACTAGAGCCATGGATTTCAACGAAATTTATTCTATGGCGAACAAGCTGGTTCCACTGAGGCATTTTCAAGTCACTTGAGCTATTGCAACCCACTCCTCTCACCGACTGAGTTCATATATCGCTAGAACATCTACACTTTTAAATTTTCATCTGGCTGTACTAGCCCAGGTCTTGATTAATCCTTATTGCCTTTGACGTAATCTAATTAGCAATTTGCGAGGCATCAATTTCTGCGAATGTTGGGGAAAAACGTGGTTTATCGACAGACGGATAAATTGGCCTAAGCATTTGGATTATTATTGAATTGGTAGTTCACATACTATCGTATGACACTCCAAATAATGCATTCAAATCACACCCAGGATGTTGCTCTATTGCAGTTAAGTTTAGGTTCAAAAAATTCCTTTCTATTAGGACAAGCAATCTTTAATAGTCTTAAAGGGATATCTCCTATCATTTCCTGATCATCTTTGAAGATACTATTGCTTTGCGAAATAGATGGAATAATGATGGCCAATTTGAGTTGCTCTCCACATTCAAGATCATTGTCCTTTCTGCTGTAACCACTCAGAGTCTGCGGAACTATAAATAAGTAGCGTCTCGCAACTCCGATATTGGACCGTTTCTGCGATATATTCTAAAATTCATCGAACTTAAACTTCTTTGGCATTTCAAAACCCAGCATATTTCCTCGCGCATCTTCGAATCCTGCTATTCTAATTTTACGCTCCTTGACTTCTCACCCTCTCCGCTTCAAATTCCTATTATGCTCTCTAAATATAGTACCTTGCAGCATTTTTATGATTCCTTGAGTTATTAAGGTTTTTTAGGATAAATATTTTTATATATGAGTATGTAAAAATCTTTTTTGAAGATCCTTTAGTATAAAGAAACAGCTAGAATGCATTGAAATTTCGAGTGACTGTTAAGAAAAGTAAGAATTCACGCAATAATATATTTCCGGTGAGATTAGCTACCTTTTGCCAGAGGGTCATTTGGCAGTAGAAGTACAAGTGGTACCCCGTGTTATTTAATAGAAGGTTTGCTGCTGTTAGGAAGAGGAGTAGATTAAAACAGTGCAATAAATCGATCACTTGAATCAATCAGCGAAGAGCTATGTAGTAAATAGCCACATATATTACGGAGCCGAAACTGGCAACTTCCATGTTTTAGACCACCTTATAGTTAGAAATCCGAATAAAATTGATAAAGCGGAAATAATAAGTTCAAAATCTTTCGATTACCTCGAGTCAAAAGATTCAGGGCAGTCAACACATTTTAAACTGAAGTTAGAAACACCAGAAGATTCTAATAACCTTGATTGGTATCTCTGAATTTACAGAAGAGTCCCAGTCTTAGTTGAAGTCATACTTCCACGAGTCACGTTCTGGAATACAACTCGGAAGAAGGCAAACTCGTTCTGAAATGAAAAGATCCAGCTGTCCGATTGCAATTGCGAACTACCAAGACAAGGTAATTTCATTTTAAGTTTAGATCACAAGTTTAACTCCAATAAAACCATCGGAGAAGATGATCTACAAATGCGCTGATAGAATCTTTTATAATCTTCAAAAACTGCATTTACTGGTACAGGAACAATGCGATTGTGGCAAGGCAATTCTATTCTCAAAAAAGGCGATAGGACGCACTCTGACAACTATCGAGAAACATCTGCAGCTTGCTGGATGTTTTTGGGGAAGTTTTTATTCTTTTTCTGACTATAGTCATGGAAGTGGATGACAGCAGGATACATCTTAAGCAAACCGGATTTAGGCCAGGATTTGGCTACATGGCAAATTTTTATTTTTAGAAAATAATGGAATATCGTTTCAAATATCACATTTTACCATTACTTTCACCGACTTCCCGTTATTTAATTCAATCAAAAGGGCCGCGCTCATGCAATACGATGGTGCCAAAAATGTTTGTGTTATTAAAGCTTTTTATAGTGCACATCAATGCGGGTGTATATGTATAGAGAATGAACTTCTGAATTTCTATCGATGCAGAGATTAACTCGTCTTATCTTCATTGGTGGTTCCCATAAGGCTCCTACAATTTCCCTACTTTGCGATAAATCGAGCTATGGACACCACTTGTCGACGTACAAGATCTTTACAAATCAGTCCAAAGTATAGTCTATCATGAACCCTGTATGTGCTGATAATGTTGTCCTCATTATTGATAGTTAAGGCAATGAACGCTAATAGACGGTGTCGACCAGCAACAGCGAAAATTGGCCTTCAAATCAATGTAAATAAGACTGCTCTTTTTGTTTTTTATATCAGAAGTTGATAAGATAGCGTAATTTAAATAAATTACGCTATCAACGGTGAAAAAAGCGGTAAATTATTAATATCTCAGATCCACTCTCATATTTAATCAATTAGACGACAGAAGCTGGAATAATTCCAGAGGTGCATATTTTTTTCTGCTGAAACCTCTCTGAAATCGCTGCGAAATCAACTTCGAAACAAAAGTTCCTATCCAGCTGTAGTATACACAATACTGCTATAGGGCTGCGAAACTTGGCCAGTGGTAATGAAAAACATCAAAGCCTTTGGCCGTTTTTGCCTAAAATGCATACATTATTACATGCTGGACAAAATTTCACCTGATTACATCTAGCTTCGTTGGAATGCCATCTGCATTAAGAATATTGTTTTTTTGTGACCCTACACACATCTTGCTACTTATTAAACTCTATAATGGACTGCATTAAAATCATAGAAGTTCAAGATTTGGAATGATGCGGTCAAGGCAGATTTATGAACACTTACTCGGCTGCAGTGGAAAAGGAGTGGCTTTAGTTATTTTAAGGATTGGCACTGGTTGCGAGGCTTGTAAACATGTTGCTATTACTGCCAAGACTGTATAGAGAGCCAAAACAGCAATAGGATGGACTACTCTAAGAAGGTAAAATATAAATAGAGTGGCTACTATTGAAATTATCGCATCGAGCATCATTCATCATTTCATTTATTTATCATTTAAAATTCTGCAGTCTAAGCATGTTCGTTGAATAATTTGAGCAATGCTAAATGTAATAACAGAGAAGCCAATGAAATATGCCCCGTCAGAAATGGTGAATGTTCAACACTTACTTCATTTAATTAATAAAATGTAAATGTAACGCCAAGAAAACCAATCGAAAAAGCGAGTTATCATTTGTTGCACGTCGTTTTAGATAATAATAAATTTCTTTTTTTGTGGATTGCAAGTTAAAAATATTTTTCCGTTAATACTCTAATGAAATTTAGCAAAACACGAAGTAATACTGTAGAAAATCATTTAAAATATATTTAATGCATAAATAATAACTGAAAGAATAGAAATGAAATAAAGTAAAATTGGTAAAATTGCTCTGTTAACCACAAAGCAGTGAACGAATTATAAGGTAGTGATGAACTGAAAATAATTTTAATAAATAACGTAGAGCAATGGAATTTCAATGAGTTCTGCGAATTCTTTCGATGCGAGTTATTAAATTTCTATTCTATTTTCTAATAATAAACTTATTATACATTAAACTACAGGTCCAAAAATAGCAATTTTTTGAAAGAAAAGCCGACCGATAGTCTAACGAAATAACTATTACAGAGCTTCGAATAACATCCCTATTATTTGCTAATCTTTTGATTACTTTTAACAAATTATTATTAACAATTATCAAATTTCATAAAGCAAATCCGTCCGTTTTTTGGTCAACAATAGTTTTATAAAAGAATAAACGAAATAAAAAATTAAGCCAAAAGTTTATAATATTGAATTGTTGAATATTTTTATTATAACTGTTATTTTTAGAAAGAATTTCTTCTTAAAACCGAGAATTATCCAAACATTTAAAGTTGCCTTTTCTTAGATAAGCAGATTTATATATAGTATCCTCTCTTAGAATTCCTCAAACTGTACTGCTTTGTAAAGAATTTTTTTGGCAATCGAGAAATCAAATATTTATTTCTTTGAAATGCCGAATATAAAATATTTAAGTTCGAAATATTGTTTTCGACTTTTTCGCAAAGATATTTTAAATTCATGCAGAATTTCAAGAGGAATTTTGTTGTCTTTACTAACAATTTATTTATGTATTGTATTTCTTACAGTAGTAAGAAAATATAACAAAGTGAAATTAATTTTATCAGCAAATAAACGAATTGCTTTTGAGAAAATGAAAAAATATTATTCAAGCCAAAGTCAGATACGATGGAAAAAATTGATGCATGCATTCACGCATAATGAAATATATTCCACGTTTGCACCTGAGGTAAGAATTTTGTCTGTTAATTCTTCGAAGCAGATAATGGTTCTTGAAAAAAAGTCTAGGGTTCTGGTACTATATAATTAAGGAAATGCGAAAAGTTGATCTTTTTTTTATTATTTCAACATATATCGTTGAATTTCTAAGCCTTATTCGGAACTCCATAATACCGTATTAAAACTTCAAATGAGATGAATTGAAAATTTTCATTTTTTATTATTCAATTAATTATTTAAAGTTTCTAAAAAAAAGTTTCTTTACAAAGCAGTACAGCTTGCTAAGAGGGAATACTGTATATAAATCTGCTTATCTAAGAAAAGGCAAATAACGCTTTTTAAAAGTTTCTAGGATCTCTTGAAAGACCTCGACTCCCTGCGGTCAGAAGATTCAAAGAAGAATTTCTATTAAAAACATCAAATTTTAATTTCAGGTGTATTGTTCGGAGCTTGTTCGAATTGGCGATGTTGTCGATGATGGTTAATGGGTTTGCAATTCAACATTCCTCAAAAGAATTGCTTTATTCTTCCTTTGGGTATCAACAATTTAGTTCTGAAGAAGAGATCCAAGAATTCAACGGAAAACTGTCTTTTATATGCTTTTGATAAGGTAATCTTTCACTAATTCGAAAAAACGCGTCTGAAATTTTTGTTTAAATATTTGGGAAAATTTTCTATTATCACAATTTAGTTGCAAAATTTTTAAAAAACTTTAACTGGGGCAACCAGGATGAAATAACTCGTAAACGACTTTAAAAAGTGAATGGAATATTCAGAACTACAAAATCAATAATTTTATGAATGAAAATATTATATATTTGCACTATATATTTCAATATTTCTGGACATTTTATGACATATCGACAGTGGAAATTTTGAAAATCGATAGATGATTTATTTGGTTAACTATCCGATCAATGTTCAAGCTGATGAAACATTTAAACCATTTTAGGCGTATTACATTGCACCAAAGCGCTATAGCATTGGTACTTTAAGAAAATCTAATAATCTGTATCGAGAATCTGTAAAATTGTTCAGTTATGAATGAAGAATCATGTAAATTCACAAATGATAAAAGATTTTCAAATTTCAGATGATGAATATCAAGTAATTCCTTCAATTCAATTATTATTATTCAGAATTATGGTTTTTGTCAAATTCTTATTGAAATACAGTCCTGGAATGAATTATGAACTGTTTCAAGTCTTTTATGCTTATTTAATTTCAATTAAATGTGATATTCCTAAAAATATAATAGATGCAAAAAAATCATGCTTAGGGAAGATATAGGATGTTGGTTCGAGCAACGTATACCTCAAGTTTATATCCGTGGGAAAAAAGGAGTAGCTATTTCGTTAAAAATTGTAGATGTTGGGTGCTCATTGTTACTTCCATTTCTAAATGATTTTCTGATAAAAAATATCCAACGAATCACTGGGACCAGGTAAAACTGAAATGGAGAGCGGTGATGGAGACCTGTAAAGCTATAATAGCCTGTTTATAGCAATAATAATGTGATTTTGCATTTAAATTTTATTTTGTATTACGTAATTCATCACTTTTATTTACAATAAATAATTTATAGCTATTGTATCAAAATTGTACCATAACATGGTTATAATTTATATTCTAATGAAATCATCTCAGGTTTATATGTGCTTCACTGAATTCAGCCTAATTCACGAATCATGCATAGCGAAGTATGTTGTCAAATCAATTGTAAAATATCTTTCGTTGTCCACTGGGAATTAGTAAGTAATAAAAATGAAAAATGTATTATTTTCAAATTGATATGTTTTAATGGCAAGACTAGCATAAGGCAATATTATTAGATTGCTTAAGGTGCATTTTGCGGATTCCCCGAGTGGATTAAATCTTATATGATCGCATCCATCTTCGTTCAAATACCACTTGCATTAAAAGTATCATCACAGAGCGTTGCATGTTCTTCATCATTCACCACAAAAGTTGACACATATTTCGTTACTTGCTAAACCCTGTGGCGTCAAAATCAGTGTGGACCAGTCAAGTCGTGGACTGATGCAGCCAGGAAAGATTTTGAACATGTAAGAGGACCAGCAATATATGGATTTAGACGGTGGAGAAAAGCAACTTGGAAACGCTATGCCCTTATAGCCAATGGAGCCTATTCAGTAATGGTGAAAGCTGTTAGAAGAAGAAGAAACATAAATCAAGGATATTTGATAAGGTAGATAGAACCTCATCGATGTGACTCATCCTCTAAGATTACTAATTAGACTGGCTCCGTTGGCTACAAGAAATCCGTTTTTCCATCGGCTAAATGCATATATAGCTGGTTCACCTCCTCTAGGTTCAGAATCTTTCCTAGCTGTATCAGATCTTGATTGGCTCTCTTCGTTTTTGACGCCATCTATTACAAGGTTAGCCATTTTCGAAATTACTCAACGAAGTAAGAAAATGTATCAACACTTGTGAGAGCTGTGAAGAACTTTAACCAATGCTCTGTAATGACCTTGTTAATGGAAGTATTATTTTCTCTTTTGTACCATAGAGGACATTGTTAAAGGTGTCTTATGAAGGAGTTTTATTGGCCTTAAGTTTCTGAATAGCAAATATTTCCTGTTCTGCTTCACAGTTTATAAACATTTGGCTCGACGAACGAATTGACTGTCCGAAATAAAAAATGGTGCATTGTGGCTATAAGTCTGACCATAAGGAATTCCTTCTAGGCAAGCAAGGCCATCCTTAATAGCCTTAACACCATTACTATCGCATATCATTTCACTGATTTCACCGTTCTCTTAGTTATAGAAGAATGCAGAATAATTTTCTATTATTGCCTAATCGAGTAACCATTTCCATTTCTGTTTTGACTGTCTTGAAGTACTACTGTCATTGTAATTCTATGCGGATCTTGACTCGAACCATAGTATAGCCAGATCCATGAAAGTTACAGCTCCTCTCCAAACGATAATTGACTAAAATATAATCAATCTGGTGACAAGTTGATTATCTTGGAAATTTTATGTGATTAGACTCGAGTGCACATCTTATTCAAACTTTGGCTGTCGTTTTACTGCCAGGTTTGCATACTTATCATATGTACCATCTGGCTTATCATTCGCGTCGGTGGACGCCATGTCAAAAAGACCAGGTCCTTTCATCATAGAGTCGCTTGAGAATAGAGTTATAAGTGGGTCCAAGCAACCAATCAGATTTGATATTATGGCAGGTTTATTCCTATCAAAGACAAAGGTAAAGAAAATAAAATCGGGAAGAAAAAATAAAAAAAGCAGAAATTAAAAAGAAAAATTAATTGAAAAAACAAAACTTATCGTAAAGAAAACCAAATTTATTTTTTATTTTTACATTTTATTATTTTATTTATTATTTTGTTTTAATTTTATATGTACATATATGTATATAACTTATAATTTATTGAGAATTAATTTTCAATTCTTTATTTTAAAATTCAAAAAAAACTTAGCAAATTTTAAAATTCAGGAACGACCATCATTGTATGGTAAAAGAAAACGATAGCCAATTAAACCAGTGTATGAAACATTTAAGCTTAAAAAACCAAACTGCATGATGATAGACCTTAACCTTTAAAACATCGGCTTATATTCTGATAATTTGTCAAAGTTGTGAAGAAAAAACTATTCAGATTTATGGCCTCAGGAATGTTAAAAGATTATAGCGACATATGACAAAAAGTATAAAAGGATTAAGAGAATTAAAAAGGCTTTAAGCCTTTGCTAAGTCAATGTCAGAGTCGAAGAGTACCACAATTATGCTTTATAAGATTGTTAACGTTGGTTTACAATAATAGATCGTTATAATAGATTTATACAAGACAAAACAATTTTTACAAGAAACCGAAACAGTTTGAACCAGAATTGTTCTCTGAAGTTGCATTAAAAGTAAATTTCTAATAATTCAGCTGGTGTAGTCCAGTTAAGGAAGTCGGACAAATGTTAAGCAGTTCTATGTGAAAGTCGACCATAGCTGCTTATACATAATCATAGTTTCTTGTCAATGCTCGGTTAATATCTCCTCAAAGTCTTTTATATTTCCTCACTGTTTGGTAAACCTCGCTATGCTTCATAAAGAATCTCTTTGCTTTCAGACCTGTTCATAATTAGCTCTACAAACAATCTGTCAAGCTTCATTGCACTTATCTGAATCCCAAATTGCCGTAAACACCCTCCCTCATTTTCCCAATTCTACTATATTTCATCATCATCTCTCCAAACTTCCATATTCCTTCGATAAACCCTGTCATTCTTTGTTCGGAAACGCGAGCCATGAAATTTTGCCTCCTAATTATCATAACATTCACCAAGTGCCTTCCAGTTTTCGATTTTTCCAACATTCTCCAAAACCCCATTTCGCACAATCGATGTCTTCTGCTATATGCTCTAAGAAAATTGCCGTGGGCCTTTTAGGCCTACTCCAGGCCCTGTTGCTAATAGATTCGCTGAACAAGATGTATATATCGAAATGATTGCACGGATAGTAATATTGGCTTAAATGCTTTATACAATGTTGCAAAAAAATTTGAAAGGTACTAAACACTCATTGTATTGAAATAATCGAGGCCAAAGGAGAGATTAATTAAATCGCAGCATAATGCATATAATGATGGGTGAACGCGTAAAATGCAGTAAAAGAAGCCTACTTACTGGCTCTGCCATAGAAGTGAAAAAAACTCTGATAGGTATTTTCATCTTTTGGCAATCACGCCGAAGCATATAAATTAGAATTTAAGCGAATTAACACTAACACAATAGTTATGAAGTTTGTTCTGCTGTGCTTCATATTTACTTTATCTTTTCACTGAATTTTCATTCAAAAATTCTTCATTGATTGACAATTTTTGATGATTCCAAACGAATTTTTGGTTTTATCGTACTATTTTTTAATTTTAATGGGAGGTCAAGAAAATCCAGAATAGTCCACAATAATTAAGGTTTTTCAATTTGAGGATGCAGCGATGCTTTTTGCAAGAGGCAACGAGCTACCAATAATAATTTTTGCATAGAAAGGCTAAATGAAAGTCTGTGGAATTATTTTTTGTGCTTATAAAATAAAATTTCATAGAGAGTATTGAAAATAACTGTTATTACAAGAAGGTCTCTGAACGAAAGCTGAATCTAAATGCTGATAAGACGAAAATTCTCATTTTATTATAACTATTATTTTTAGAAAGAATTTCTTCTTAAAGCCGCGAATTATCCAAACATTTAAAGTTATTTGGCAATCGAGAAATCAAATATTTATTTCTTTGAAATGCCGAATATAAAATATTTAAGTTCGAAATATTGTTTTCGACCTTTTCGCAAAGATATTTTAAATTCATGCAGAATTTCAAGAGGAATTTTATTGTCTTTACTAACAATTTATTTATGTATTGTATTTCTTACAGTAATAAGAAAATATAACAATGTGAAATTAATTTTATTAGCAAATAAACGAATTGCTTTTGAGAAAATGAAAAAATATTATTCAAGCCAAAGTCAGATACGATGGAAAAAAATGATGTATGCATTCACGCATGATGAAATATATTCCACGTTTGCACCTGAGGTAAGAAGCGTATTATATTTCCCATTATCTGAAGCAACTATGGCTTGAAAGATTTTTTTTTAGAAAAATCTTGGCCTTTTATCAACAGCGATTATCTGGCTCATTACAGTTCTTGTGTGTGTGGAGTTCCCTTTTATAAAATTTCAATCAGTGTAAAAGTCACAAATTATAACCTCAGGTATATTGTTCGGAGCTTGTTCGAATTGGTAATGTTGCCGATGGTGGTAAATGGGTTTGCAATCCATTCAACATTCCTCAAGAGAACTGCTTTATTCTTTCTTTGGGTATCAACAATGAAATTAGTTTTGAAGAAGAGATACAAGAAATCAGTGGAAAGCGATGTAGTTTATACGCTTTTGATATGGTGATCAAATAGTTATCAAACTGTTCATTAATTTTGAGTAGTTCTAATTATTTTTTTAATGTTCTTTTTATTTCATTTGCCTTTCGTAACAAATTTTCTTTTTAAATAGAATGATCAAGATGAAGATATTCGTGAACGACTTAAAAAAGCGAATGCAATTTTTCAAATCGCCAAAATCAGTAATTTTACGAATGAAAATTTTCGTACTTACACAGTTCATCATCTTTTAAAGTTGTATAACTTATCGGCATTGGAAATTTTAAAGATAGATATTGAAGGTGATAAACTTTTATGAACATTATAATCAAATTTACAGAATATGCAATGCAAAAAATTAAGCAAATGATAGTTTAATGGGAGTTTAAAGGAGGAGTTCAGTTCTTAATTTTCAGGTTATGAATTTCAAGTAATTCCTTCACTCATACTTAATGGTAATATTTGCCAAATTCTTATCGAAATACATGGTACTACTTCAATGGGCATTGAACTACTAGGCGTAAGTATTTTTTAATTCTTGGCATCACAGTGTAATTAAATGCATTAGATTTCTAAAAAATCTGATAGAAGTATGTTTTTATATACCAATAAGTGCATAGATTTATAAACACAAATACTCATGAACTGCTTTTAAATGGAGATATTATTTATTGGATTATTTCACGAACCATAAATCTTTCATCAATTCCTTAATGATCGTTTAAAAAAAGTAAATTTAAAATTTATATTTATAGTTGTTCTCAAGAAATGGCTACAATTTATTTTCATACGAAGTTAATCCAGGTTTTTACTTACTGGCTGAATTCAGTCTCATACATGATTCATGTTTAGAGAAATATGATGTTAAGCCACTTGCGAAATATCTTTCGATATTACATTAAGAACAGTAAAATTTTCATCAGTAAAAAGAAATTTTTCGAAGAAAGATCAAATGTTTTTGGATATTATTAAGTAATTCTGTTTTCTTGTTCCCGATCATCTTAGATTTTTATCAAATTTCTGCCAAAAAATTTTTAATACCAGCGTACAAATCAATGTATAGACAATTCATGCTTGGAAATTTACAAATTTGACTTATCAATGGCTTAATATTCCGCTCAGTGATAAATACAATAATACTTGCAATGTGATTAAAAAATGATGCTTGGAAGATATCACTGGCAAATATTTTTTCAATATGGCTTTATATAACGCACGTGTTTTAGATGAAATTGGTCCTTCATTTTTGATAAATGGTTTAAATATATATTAACAGTCAAGATTGGCTGTTATCTCACTGTTATCTTATTTCATTTATTTTTCACATTTATTGAAATTTCGAGATGTAATCTAAAATATTACAATAAATAGACAAAATGACCCATTTTTTCAATCTTATATATTATGGAATATATTTCACAATATTTATTCTTTTTTTCTTTTTTGTATTTTTAAAAATGATTTTTTACAAAATGCCGTGTAACTGTATATTTATCCAAATTGTATTTGTTTAATGAATTTTTTTAATACTTATGATTTTAATCAATTTTTTCAATTTTTGCGTGATTTTCTTAAAATTCAGTTGAATTGCTGATCACATTCACAATATTGCTCGTAATTTTAAGGAACATCATGAAAAGAATGCAAGCTAAATCTTTGAAACAACTTATAATATTTTTTAAGCCAAAACTCCAAAATTTATGGACAATATATGACACATTTTTTTGCATCGCAATCTTATATATTATGGAATATATTTTACAATATTTATTCTTCTTTTCTTTTTTGTATTTTTAAAAATGATTTTTTATAAAATGCCTTATTATCTTTAACTACAATTAAAATTCAAATTCAAATTCAAGAAATAGAAAAAAGAGAAAAATATTTAAAAGGAAAAAAATTTACGTACGAGATTGAAGAAAATCGCAAATGTTTATCAGCCTTTTAAAATTACTTATTAGGTCGCCTAGTAAGTTTATTCCAACAATGAATGGTACGGACAAAAAGATTATGAACTCTCCTTTTATTCTTATAGATTATAATAGTTTTAATCCATTGTATCTAGTTAGTTAAACTTATATGAAGCATAGACAGAATTTTTGATTCAATTTAAAGTGAAATCCTTTGTGAAGTGAAGTGAAGTTCTTTTGCAGTCCTTCGGTAAGCTTAATGGACTTTCAGAATCGAGAAGCAAAGCATATGTAATTTAGTATGGGTCTGTGTTTTTAACTGATCTAATAAACATAATAAATTTAGCCGTTTAGATGATTTGATGATTTTTTTACTATTACTTTGCTATAGACGTAAAAATTTAAATTTTCATCAATAGCTCAACGATGCGGTGATAAATGATTTAATTTAAAGTGGCCATGTAAAATTTAAATGCAATTTTAGTTTTTGCACATAATGGCTTTGAATTATAATTAATTTTTAAAGGAGAGGAGAAGGAAAACAGAAACCTTTCGGATTGAGATGTAAGCTTTTAACTTCATCACTAGAAAGGGGAAGTTGTCTCTTATTTAAATCATTTTGTAATAAGCACAAATTATCATATTTTTCATGTAAATAACAAATTTTATCACCATAAATTTAAAACGAAATATTCTAACGAAAATTACAAATTTAAATACAATAAAAATAAGAAACTTCAGTTAATTAGAATGGACATTCCATCAAGCAATCATATTTTTCTTTTTACCTAACTAATTTTAAATTATTTAAGAAAAAACTTTTTTAGCATTAACCTTTTATAATTTGAAAAATTTATTTTTAAGAAAGATTTTTTATAGCAGTCGGTTTTGTTGAAACCTGAAATTAATTATTCTCCTTCTTCATCAAACATTAGTAGTTAGGCTGGTTATGCTGGCTATAAGGATAAGATATTTTCAAGTTGCTCGATCTGATGCTATCGCTGGTACTAATGGAAGTCATTTATTTCTCTACAGTCTAAGTCCATATATTGCTGGTCCTCTTATAAATTCAAAATCTTTTTTGGCTGCATCAATCCAAGACTTGATTGGTCCACCTCGCTTTTGACGCCACCCATCAAGAGTGATAATATGGTTCTATGATGGTATTATTAATGCAGGTGGTATTTGAGCAAAGGTGCATGCAATCCTATGAGATTTTATCTGCACGTTGAACTGGCAAATCTTAGAAAAGAGTGGTCAGAGGTAGACTTCTGAATATCTTCCACTCATAGGCCATGTTTCGTAGCCATATAGCAAAATCAAGCGAATTGCAGCTATATGGATGCAGACTTTCGTCTTTATGGTGATTTCGTGACCGCTTCGAAAGAATTCGCGAACCGGAAGAGAGTTACCGTTTCTAACCGTTATCAGGGTTAAATTTCATCTTTTGCTAGCCATTTGGGTGGATCCAAGATATTTAAAATCGAGCTTTTCTTCAATCGGCAATGATCGATGAAAATAGGTATTTTATTAGCTTCTTGTAAAAAAGACTTTTATTTATATCGATCCTGAATCTATTTCTCGCTACAGTTGTTGACACATTATTTTATTAGCACTATTTGCATTTCGCCATAATTGTCAATAAAAGACTACATCAACGCATTCGGGATCAATGATACTGTGCTCTGGATACCTCTTGAGTGCTCACAAGCGATCTCCATTATCCAGTTTATCGCATAATTGAATACTGTAGAGGAGAGAACGAAAGGACGCAGCCTTGAAGAATTCTTATTTCGAAAAAATCTGTCATTTCCTCATTTCCTCATATCATAGACCTGTGCCAATGTATGCTGATAAAATGTTCTTATTGGTCTAATAATTTTCTCTGGAACACCATCATCATCCTCATCACCCTCCAAAGTACCACTCTATCAACTGAATCAAAGACAGCTGTAAAATCGATTAAAAACGTGATAGTGGGTTGCAGATATTTGAAATGATGTTTCAACATTCATCTTAATATGAATATCTGGTTAGCACAATCGCACCTGGTCTCAGTCTGAATCCAGCTTAGTTGGCGATTCTTAATACTCTTAACAGGCACACCATTGCTATCCCATATCAGTTCACTGACTGTTGCCCAGTTACTTTATGAGAATAGTTTCCTATTATCATCCAGTCGCCTCCACTGTTCCATTTCTCCATTTTCCATGGTCTCCATTTTCGAAGCCATATCGCTCCAATAGCGATTTCTATCTTGTTTTTCTGCTGTCGTTATAATTCTTCGAAGCATCCGGTAGCTAGGATTTTCTAATATTTATGTTTTAGTGGCTTTTTTGGGCAATTGGGCAATAACTGCCGGTACCCAACTATACCCATTTCCTACTAGTGTGCCCTAGCGTGGAATTGGTCGACTTCATTCCTTTAATTGTGACTAGTATTCATCTGCCATTCCAGAGCAATTGTTGTTGTTTATTGAGAAAGCGAAAAAGGCGCTCCCCCACTGGCGCATCAGACTCCGATATCATATTTGCCAATTGCTAAGTTTATCACAACCGCGTCATGTCCTAGGCATGCATTCCCTAATTATGACAGTATGATTCGGTAGAGATTTTGTTGGCGATTGAAGTTCCGCATAGAATTTATCCTTACCGCGATTATCAGCGCATAAAGCTGGAGTATAAACATTTATGACCAAGACAGAACTTACCTTTAAAGGTCGTTAAAGGTCGTTTACTGGTTTTTACTCGATCAAAGCAGAATGGGCCTTTTCAGATATGATAATCGCTACGCCACCTCAAGTTATCCGAAAAAATGGTATAACGAGTACCTCTTCTCAGAGCCAAATTTACTAATTACTTGAGACTCTAAGCGAGGAGAACGGACTTTCGACAAGCAAGCAACATCCGCACGATATTAAAAAAAATATGGACAGTGATCGCTTGACTTGCTACGTCCATAAGCGTTCTGATTCCATGGCTACTATGGCTAACTCGCTTACAGAGCCGTTCCCCTTGACTGGTTTCGAGCAATTATCCTGGCTTGCGAGCATATTTTACTTTTTCGTACCATTTTATTCAAAAGCCTTAGGATCGCATAAACTCATAAACTATACTTATATATACTTATTGCATATAGAACCCGGGCTGGGAGTACCATGTCCGTCGGAGGACCACGTGTTGAGGAAGAGATTAGACCCTTTCACCATGGAGACACTTGAGAATAGAGTTACAGATGGGTCTCCTGCAGCCACTCGGATTTTTTTCTTGATATAGATATTGTGATGGGTTTACTCTTGTCGATGATAGTGAAAAAAATAGAAAAATGCCAAAAATTAAATTTTCCTTTCAATTAAAGGAAAAAAAATCTAGTAAAGTGCCGAAACTAGTAGATATTTCGCAAAAAAGATTAGGTAAATATTCATAAAACCTGTCACCAAATTCTACCAAATAAGTAATGAACAGTTTTATATCTTCATGAACATCTAGTCTAGAACGGTGGAGCGTTGAGATGGAAATCCTTAAGTTATAGGACAGCGATCAAAGAGAAGAATTGACGTTTGACTTCTTGGATAATATTATATCTTGGATAATAATATATATTTTTTAAGCATCCTTGGCATTACTGGTTAAACTGGCTGGACTGGCTTGTCCATTGAGCAATATACCAAGGAGTACCTTGGCGATAGAAATACAGGTGAGTCGCCAGCATCACCCGGATTTTTGTACAGGTTTACTCCTGCGCGGAATCGAATTCTCAGCATATATATATATATATATATATATATTTCTGCAGTTTTTCATGAACTATATTTTATCGCCGTTTTCATACAAATGAATTACTGCTATATTATCCTCTTTTATTGCATATTAATTAATGAACTTAGTCGTAAATATTCCGAAAGTTTAAGAAGATGGATTTCCAACTAATACTACGTTATAACAATCAATTTATTCGACGCAGACATTCGTTCGGAATTATTTTCAAAATAACTCGGTCCATTCTGATTGTCAGTGGAAGCCAGTAAACAATCGTATAGCCTATGCGTAGTTCAAAGGAAAACTCTGCAATATCTCAATCATTAATGCATATACTACAACTTGCTACAACTTTGTGCCTTGATGACCACGATAAGGATAAATTCTACGTGGAACTTCAACTTTTAACAATATTTCTATCAGAAAGTGATATGGTGATAACAGGAGGAGACTGATTAGCTTTTTAATTGGCTATCTTCACCTTCATTTCCACTGTGTAAATTTTTATAAATTCTATACGGAACTCCAACTATTAACACCGAAAGATGATATAGTCATAATCGAATGAGACTGGAATGAACGCATAGATCACGATGCCGCAATAATGAATTCGGTAATTGAGAAATATGGTATCGGCGTGCGGCGTGCCTGAACTTTTTGCTATTAATACAATATATATTTCCGACAATGGTGAGAATTGTTAGAAGAAGAAAAAGTCACTATTGGCAGAATTTCGTACTAGATAGTCACATCGCGATGCTGAAACAAGCAATCTTTATGAATCACAACATATTATGGCTGGAGCTAAGATTTATGTAAAACTGACAATTTACAAGAAACAACGATCCCAAAATTTTTTAATTATCTTAAGTTAAGGTCCGGGAACAATAAATGCATCACGAATCGAATTTTGAAGCACCTCAGTGAAATGAATGCCAATGACATCTCTGGAACGGCAAATACTGGTCTCAACTAAAGACATGTCTTCGAAAGTCAGCTACTTATATACTAGAATATGCAAATAGGAAATTCCTTAGGATCGGAAGCAACTGTCCAACTATCCGAAAAGACTGCCAAAGCACGAATATCAGAAGATCCTGACTATCGAAGACAACAGCGCGACGAGATAGAAACAATTATTGGAGCGATATAGCCTTAATGGAGACGACGGCTGATAATAAGAAATTATTTTGCCTTCTTCATAAATCAACGATAATATGGAAAGCGGTCCGTGAAATGATACGGGACAGTAAGTGCGCTCATTAAGGCTATTAAGGATTGCCTCATAAAGTGGAAGAAATTTTTTGAGGCCAAACTTAACCACGAGGCGCCATCTGTTGTCCCAGATATAGCTGATTCGCTCGTCAAGCCATCGTTTGCAATTGCACATCCCCAACAGAAGAAGAAATAATACCTATAATGCCAATAAAACTCCTGGAGAAGTTAATCTTCTAGCTGAATTCTTCAAATTGCCCATCGTCCTTCATAATACAAGAAACACCAGATGACTGGAGCAAAGCCATGCTGCTTCCAATTTCTAAGAAAGAAGATATAGCAATTATCGAAGGCTCAGCCGTTAGACATCTCCGGAAAAAATTTCTCTTTTGCTAAATAGACTGGCGACATGAGATAGCAGAATGTGTCCTAAGCTGGATTTGGGACGCAGTTGTGCGCAAGATACTTAAGAAATGAATATCACTTTAACTATCAGAAGCCCACCGTCACTTGCTTTATCGATTTTCCAGCTGTCTTAGATTCAGTTGATAGAGCGACACTTTGGAGGGTGATGAAATGTGACGGTGTTCCAAAGAAAATCATTCGGCTCATAAGGGTTTTTCAGTATTAGTATTTTATCAGCAAACATCTGCATAGGTCTATATGGGAAACTGACAGACTCTTTCGAAAGAATAATTGATGTTCGTAAAGGCTGTGCCGATCTATCAACTGAATCGAAGACTTCCTCTTCTCTATAGTATTATTCAACTATAGAGAATAGACTGGATAAAGAACATCACTTGTCAGCACTCAAGAGGTGTAAATTAGCCCAGAAAATAGAGAGCAAGATCTTGAATACGCTGATATAGTCTTTTTTACTGACAATTATACTGAAATGTTAAATAATTATATCAACAACTGCAAGAAATAAACTTAAGATAAATGAAAATAAAGTCTTTTTGTTTCAAGAAACAACTGACAAAATCATTGACGGTTGAAGAAAGAAAGATTTTAAATATCTTGGACTCGAATCCCAAATAGCCAAGTAAAAGACGAAATTACAACCTGGATAGCGGTAGCTAGAAATATTCTTCTAGTTGCCTTTTTGGAACGCTAGCCAAATTACCGTAAAAACGAAACGAAAGTTCGCATCTCTATCGCTGCAGTTCGCTCGATCTTGTTTGCGAGATATGGTCAATGAAAGTGAAGGTAGGCCAATCAAGACCTGTAGTGATATATTTAGGAAAGATTTTCAACTTATAGGGAGGACCAGCGGTATATGGATTTAATCGGTGGAAAAAGAAGTGGCTTCTATAACTGTCAGCGATGGCAGCAGATCGCGCAGCTTCGAAACATTTTACCCTTTTAGCCAATGCAGCCTAACCAGTAATGTGAGAGTTGTTAGAAGAAAAAAGACTTCGAAAACAACTGGCGTGGCAGACATTCATAAATGATTAAGAAGTAATCATGATTCCTATATGTGCGCCAAATAATTTGTTCATCAAATGTTTATCAAAATGCCTTGAGTGGAGGCTACATTGGAAAAGAATATCACCTTATATTTGGCTTTTAAGATGGGCCAAATATTAAGCTCGCGAGCGTATAAATTTAACCACCGTAAAATAACTTCAATAAATCTTTTTCCAAACAATTCCACAATTTCCCTAACCTTTAATGTTTATTATGTATCAGAATTAATTAATGAAGAAAAAAATGAAGCGAATTGATTCTAATTCTTATCTTTTGCACTTTTTTTATTTAATTAAGGCATTTGATTAATTTATTAATTGATTGATTAAATTATTTTATTAAATTAATAAAATTTGTTTTTTTCATGGCAGTGTACAATGCATTGTTTCAGCCAAGGACATCCTTGAGAAAGAGCCAATTTCAATTTGATTTATTTTCAGAAATTTAAATTTCTGTTCTAATTCAATTGAATTTCCTAAATTAAATCTCAGCTATAAAAACAGCATAAATTTATTTCTCACATCTTTCAGAAAGTAGAGACTAAAAGGCCTAAAGCAACATTATGCCATTTATTATTTATAAAATTGGCAGTTTAGAAATGGCCTACTTGTTTTGTAACATCATCGAAATTATAGTCTGTTAATCTTTTTCGATTTATTTACTGCCATCATTTATCAATTGCTATTTTTGTTTGATTTACTTATTTTTTCACACCGAGTTCATTTTAAACCTACATTAACACTGTATTATGTCTTTCTCTATACAAAGTTTTCAGTAACTGCCAATATAACAAATTATTCGATGATCGAATCTTCGGTGCGTTTATTCCATTTCTGAACTATTCTTACGATAATTGACATAATAGGACATTATTCACATTTACATCTCATATTTAATTCTTGTGATTTTAATGATTGAATTTTAAGAGTTATTTGGGAAAGAAATTTTTCTAGCGATTCGAGTAACGAATGATGTAATGAAGTAACTTATTAATTAATTGGACAACCAAGAAATTGTCGGTTTGCAGCAGGCAAAATATTGACATATCGTTAAAGTACATTATGAAATTGTGTAAAATTATTTGGACAAGCAATTATAAAGCAAGTAAATTTGGGAGACTATAAGGAAGGTTTAAAAAATATTACTGATATATTATAATGGAATTGGAAACATCAGCATAAGAAAAAGGAGCATGGTGGAATTTTGCATGGGGATAATGGTTCACTAGTTCCTTTTTTGATGTTTTTGACATCAGTAAAATATAATAGCAGAAAATATGCAGTCATAACATAGTAAATTGTTAAATAAATAATTTTTAAAGGTTTATGAACATAAAAGGTCGAACTTCACTTCACGTTGATCGAATTCAAATTCCGGTTGAATTACAAGGGACCCAAGATTAATCAACTAGAAAATCAACAGAACATAAAACATTCTGTTGATGTCCGTTGATGTCTTTATGAATTACTGAAGGATGCGCCAAATCTGAATATATAAATAAATTAATGAATAAATTAACTCAAAAAATCAACTGAAAATGCTTGTTAAAGCTATAATTTTAATATTATTTGAGTTTCTCTTTGTTGTTATCGCATTTTGCCAGAAATATTTGTAGTGAAAATTGGAATGCAAATTTTGCCTTTTTCTGCGCCTCGTTCTATGTTTTCTTTCACCTTAGGTGAACCACAGATTTAGCAATCATAATGAAGTTTACTTTACTTTTTTTATTTTTTGTGCAGGAAATAATGGCACGTTTAGAGTCATTTTTAGAGTTTTCTCACTGGTTTCTTAGCTTTTTAATATTATTTTCAAATTTTTCTTATTGCCACGAGTTCCTATTTAATAAAAATAATGAACAATTTTGAAAAATACAAAGTTTGTGGTCAATAAACTGTAAGAAATCTATGCATTACCTTTTGTCTTAACAATTTTATCTTCTAAAATAAATTTTTCTAATTAGATTTTTCTAATTTTTCTAATAACTAATTTTTCTAATTTTTCTAATTTTTCTAATTAATAGATTAAAATTTCTTCTCAAGTTGATTCTTTGTGAAACAGTTCGAAAAGATTTAGGATAATTCGTTGGATTGGACAGTAATCTGGATTATCGAGTTGATAGATAAGTCGTTCGACACCATTCAAAAATCTGGATAGCGGTTCACCTATAGCTCCATAGCCAACTGACTTCCTGGCAAAAATTTCTATTCTTAATAATGAACCTAAAGAGAGATAATGAGTACCAAAGTACTTACTTTTTCCACGACTATCAATCGTTATGTTTCGTAACAATAATTTGTATTTTCAAGATATGTTTGCGAAGTCGTTGGCTCAAAATAATCGGATTTGATTTTTATAAAAATTTTCATCATTTGAAAAACTTCAAAAAAATGTTGATAATCCAATAAATGCATTAAATTATTGAGATTTAAGAAATTCATTATACTTCGTGAATTTGCTCGTTGAAGATCTCCTTCCTTTAGTTGACACTATTACTGGTTAGGTTGTCTGCAGGAAAAATAAAGCTGAGTAATACTGGAGAAAAAAGCTTTCAGAATACTAATTACAACTTTTTTCATCAAATGAATTTCTATTTGTTGCGGAATTATAAATAATTAATCGAAAAAAATATAGGAATTGCAAGATAATTAGCTCTCTGAAAATTTATTCCAAAAAATCTTCCCAAATTTTATGAAAGAAATTGAATAACATATTTTTTATCGTTGTAATCGTTATCACTGTCATTGTTTCAGAATCTAAAAATGTTTCCCTGGCAATAACGCACAATGAAGTATTTCTAGAAAAGATTTGAGAACTTGCTAATGCGTTCAGAGTGCTTGACGCTATATGTAAAGGTGGGAATACCATATTTTAAACATTTTATCCTGATGCACTTTTTCTTCTATTACAATCATTTCTGCTTTGGTTTTTTCAACTAGTTAGAGTAAGAGAATCCAATATGTTTTTACTTAAAAAAAAAAGCAAAAAGCAAAAGCAAAAGGAAAAGTATAAATTGACTGGAATTTGCAAAAGAAAGAAAAAGCATTAACACACGATAATTACCTGACTCTAGACTCTTTTGAGTATAGTTAGAGGTGGAATCTTCTTTAACATCCGAATTTCATTTCAAGTTTGTTTATCGAAAGATTCAAAAGATTCAATCTTTAAGGTACTGCTCTCAGTTCAAACTAGATACCACTTGCCCCATCTTATCTAATTGGTAAATAAATATAAATGAAGAAATGCTAATGCTAAATCTCAAGCCTAAATTAAATATCTTTCTAGAATAAGGCTTTAATAAATAGTATTTAAGAGATCTGACGAAAATCCTTATCTTCATACATTTAAACCATTTAAACTTCCCAAAGATCTAAGATTTTTCTAAATTATTTAAAAGATCTAAGCAGAATCTAATCTAATTTTAAGGCAAATGATTTTTAATAATGAAAGACGAGGTGATTCTCCTTTTAAGCAATTTAAAACAAAAGTTTCAGTAAAACGAATAAAACGCGAAGGTTTTCAATTCGATTTTGCACGATTGGAGCGTAAATATTTTTCAAACAATCATTATTTATTTCGTACATATTGCGAAAAAAACGTTGATGGATTAGTCTCAGCTCAATGTAGAAACCACTCACTCCATTTTATCTTCCGGATCGGTAGTTAAATCGAGAAACGTTGGCTCGTCCCTTATTATTCATTTTTAAAGTTGAAATGAAAGAAGTATATAAATAACGATTAATATGGAATACTCATCGGCACTGTGAATAAAGCCATTCTTATGTTCCTCATGGTTTGCTAAGGGCAAATGGTTTGATTTTGTTTATTTACATTTACGTTGATTCCTTCCATTTTATTCATTGTTATATGCAATTTTTCTGTGCTAACAAAGCTTTTTATTGTGCATTCGTTCAAATAAAATATTCTCTATTTGTGGTGCCTGCAGTTTTCTTTTATTGAGTTATATATATTGTTATGTTCTAAATTGCTACATTAAGGTAAACTTTTACATAGCAATATGAGACGAAGGAAATTTGAGTTTGAAGAGCGATAGATACACGACCAGTAACAAGATTTTCATTTTCTTCAGGGTTTAAATTATTTTTTTCGAATTTTTCTTCACTGAATAATTTTAAATTTTTAAATTGTACCAGTGATTTAAACATATTAAGAAAATACATGTTAGGACTGGAGGCAAGGTCCGAACTGTGAAGCTTAATAATCTGAAAATCTATAATCTGAAGAATGAGCACTCTTCTGTTCTTTCTCATAATCCTTTATTCTATCCTTTCCGTATTGTTTCTAGATCAATTTAAATTTAAATTATTGGGGCAAAATCAAATAATCAAAATAATATATAGTCTGAAACTAAGGTTGACTTGCGAAACAATCTTTATATTCTTTCTTCTTTTATTGCATGGTTACTTGCTGGTTGTTGTCTTTGTTTTGCTCGTGTATTTTGCTGCTCATATCTAAGAAGTAACAAAAATTTTATAATCGCCAAAGTTAAACAATTTCAATTTTAAACTGGCCAATTAAATCAGATAACAAAGATTTATATTATGCAAGCAGAGCATTAATTCATTAAATCATTAACAAAATATTTGTGGTTCTCAAACTTCCTATCCAATCTTTATTTTAATCATAGCCACTTACTCTCACCAATTACAATTCCCACAGGAAACTTAAGTCAGTTGCGACCGCCACTCTCCTTAAAACTTCTATTCAACGCGCAAATCGTTTCCTGTAATAATTGTCAGTTACACCGAATAATAGAGTTGACAAATGAAGTAAGGGAACAAGCAAATAGCGAAAAAAATGGATATGGAAGTATTGTCTGAAATGATTTCCCCAACTTGAAAAGCTTTCGATACTTTCAGGTGAAAATTTCTTCTAGATTTAAAACTTTAATATCAATTAAAATGAATCTAAAAAAGCCACGATTAATTCGCAAATAGATTTAAAAATGAGTTGCCGAAAAGTCCGATAGCTTTAAGAATTTTTAGAGAAATTTGATTTGCAGTAGATGAGAGTTTTTGTGGAAGTTGCAAATTTAATAGTTTTAGATTTTGCTTTTTTTGTTTTTTTAAATTTTATGAGTTTCATACACACATATTATAAAATATATATCATAAAATACATATTATAAGGCTTTCAAAGTGCTACCAAACAATAGCTGCTGAAAGCAGAAGGTAAAGAAAATATTTGATCGCTGATATTTCAAATATATTTTTTTGTTCGGATGCCACTATACTAACACTATGTTTACACTAAGTGTCAAATATGCTGGTTAAGCCATGCCGGTCATCGCGAAAATTGGCAAATATTTATATCTGCTAAACTTTGCTAAGCCCTGGATGGCGAGGTGGACCAATCGAAACCTGGAGTGATAAAGTTAGGAGAGAACATGTAAATGGCCCTGCGATATATAGGCTTAAGCAGTAAAAAACACAGTAAAAAAAAGGTAAAAAAGGGTGACTTATATAATTTTCAGATATGGCGTCGAACGATGTAACATTTCACCTCTTAGCCAATGGAGCCAACCTAATGGCCCAAGCCTAATTTTAAAGTACTTTAAAGAAAAAACGAATCATCATAAGTTTACATTTATTAATTTTTTCGCTATCATTCATAAAATTTTTCTTTATTTTATAGCACTTTAAGTTCTAAATTACATCTTAAATTATAAATTTAAGATTACAAATTTGTCAATTTCAATCTTAAAAAATTAAGAATTTTATATTTAATTTATGTAAATCACTTGTGGATAATGATTCTAAAAATTTATCCGGTTTATTGTCTTTGCACTTCGAAAATCGAGGATTTATCGAGGATTCGGCATATTTTTGGATGAAAAAATGCAAATTTATAAATTATCATTTTTTATTTTATCCAAAAAAAGATAAATAATTATTTGCCATAAGGATAATATCCGTATCGATTTGAGTTGCATCTTCTGCAAGCGCAACGCTTTTCTCTTTTAACTAAAATGACAATATAGAAGATAATATTTTTCTTCATTTCTATATGATCGAAAGCTGGAGCCAACAGTAAGAACAAATTAATTGAATTAGATCTAAATCCAATTGCCTGAACTAAACCAATTTGTAAAAAAATCCTTAAAGGAGAATTTTCGATGCAGAAAGCTTTTCTCTAAAAGTTTTATCAAAAAGAGATGCATAGAGTGGCTATTTCCAAACTGATATTTTCTCTGATCAGCCATATATAAACCCATATAAACTCAGGGTGAAAAAATTCGTAGAATTTGATAAAAATTTTCACCATAATGACATTGAGTTGAAATGGATCAATGAGTTATGAGTTATGAGCTAAGGACGAAGCATAATGCTGATCTTTTGGTCCCGGCAAAATTAAATTGGTCTTTACTGTATAAAGCTGGGAACCCATTTGTATTCTTTCTCCAAATGAATCTCTGACAAAATTCATCTGGTCCGATCAGCCGTTAGCAGAGCGAATTGATGTGCGTTACTCATTTTAAAATTGCACTAGTTGAGGTTTTGTTGTAAAATTAAAAATTTAATTTAATTAAATTGTGAGAAAAATGTTTGCTGAAAAGAATTTTTAAAATTAGCAGTTGTAAGATTTGATAATAATTTCACTTTTTTACTGACCTAAATAATTTTTTTCTTATAAATTTATTTTTAATGAGAAAAAGGAGATAAAATTCGTGGCAAAATGACGCTTACTTTCATGTTTATCTAAGGTACCGAGCATTTTAAGTGCGACATGAAGAGTTTCTTGAATTTTGTGCACCAATTCGCTTTCTTTTTTATTTAGCGGTCGTAGATCGATTGCATTTAAGGATTCTAAAATAATTTAAGATTAAATTATGGCTTCCATGAATCGGTGAATCAAATCCTAATTTTTGCATTTTTCTAATTTCTATTTTAATATTTAATGTTTAGCTGATGAATTCGTGAATTATTATATTACATTTTGTGAAATTTTGTGAAATTAAATTATTTGTGATGGAAATAGAATTTGATTGAATAAAAATTGTTGAAGGAAAGGATATTTCAAAATTAAATTAAATGAATTCATTCTCTCATAAAACCAATTTATTTTAAATTAATTTTGCCACCTTCGAGTTATTTTGCAAAAAGCTTACTTTGTATTGCTCTTTAAATTTTCAATGAGTTTCCTAAAATATTTAATTTTTTCAATAATTTTTATAAAACACCTCTAATGATAGCATAAGGAAACAAATATTCAATTTATTTATTGAAAAACCAGCCAAGTAGGGCGACAAACGCCAAGTGCTTGTATTAATAACAATGTTTCTATGATGTAACTATAAAAATTGTGCTCAAAGATAATATCGATGTGAATAGTTCACACAATATTGAAGATCACAGGGGACGACGATGATTCAAATGAACCGAAATCCTCTTATTGGTGTTGAGGATATTTATTGCAACAGAGCTCAGGAATCTATCATATAAGGAGTAAAGAGAAGCAACTCACGGCATAGAATCGTCTCTGTAAATGCAAAGAACGCGAGGAAAAAAAGAGGAAATTTCATTTTAACAAATATCATCTAAGCTTGCGTCTAAACCAAAGCAATCGGAAAGAGAAAACTAGTGAATGAGCTATGCTTCGATTTATATATGCGAAGCATGTACCGTAAATAATGGTGTAGATAACGATTTATGAACCGTTGAAATATATGGACGAAATAGAAGTTTCGCGAGAATTTATGAGAATAAATCTGTATAGAAAAGCAGCAGAAAAGCATAAAGGAGAAAATAGATTCATATTTATTCGTTATATTCGTTTTGCTCAAAAGGAATACCTAGCACCGCACAAACAGAAATGCTATTAAACTCTGGTATGTTCTTGGAGAATCGTATAATCGTACGGTATTTTGCTTCAGCTGAGGAGTATTTTTAAATACTCTAGTAGTACCATGCGATTTTCCAAGATCATAGTATGAATAGTATTCTAGTGTTTGTTCGCTTAATGCGAAATGTTCTCGAAATTTCCAGTATTAATTAAAAATTAGTTTAAAATTAGTAAGTTTAATAAAATAATAAAAATAATGCAGACTGCAATCGTTTAGTATGTTTTTTTCGAACCAAGAAAAGCGAAAAATCAAATTCGCCAAGTCTTCCACAACATCAAACAATTAATTTTACTCTATAAATTTCGCCAGATGATAACTCGTTTAGAGATTCACATATAATGCTTAAATATCCAAATTTTCGCCATTTTTCGAAAAATTTTGATATAATGAATATGAGTCTTTTATAATTTTACCAGTGGCAGTGAGATTTGGGATAAAGTAATTTTACCAGTGGCAGTGAGATTTGGGATTAAAGTTTAGGACAAGCATTCGATAATGTTGGATGTATAGCACCATAGCATTCAATAGATAAGTAAAAATGGTAAAATTTTTTTGGTAAAAAACTACGAAATGCGTAAGAGATATGTGTCAGGAAAAATTTGCATATTTAATTGTTCGAACAAATGGGCGCAAGTGGAAGCTAAAGAATAGTGCAGAGGAGTGGTGCTATATTTGAAAAAAGGTAAGTTCCAAAAAAAATTTTAAAGCATAATTTCAGTGTCTTATTTCAAACTGCCAAAAATAATTCTATTATAGTAATAATTATATGAAAGATTTCTCGTTTGCGTTATGGCATCTCGCTCCTGTTTCTTGCAAGGTATGCAACTGCTATGGAAGGAAGGAAAGCAATTTACTTAATTATTTTAGTGGATTTTTTAAAAAGAGAATTAAGATTATAAGATTATTAGATTTTTAAGATTTTTTTAATTAAATTTTTTTTTAATTAATTTTTTATTTTTTTTATTTTTTATATTTTTTAAAAGAGAGTTTACCATTTTCTGGTAAGATCGCTCCGCTAATATCACCCAGGTTTTTGAAAGATAGATTTGTCCCTATCGGGAATAGAATCTCGCCATCAGCGCTCCAAAATGAGAGCAGCAACTCATTGAACCATTCTACTCTCCAACGTATTAATGCATAAGCACAATTTATATTTTATCACGCTCTAGTAGCATGAAATAAGAAATTTTTTGAGGTTCTAATCTCAAATGGGTTCAAGTATTCTTCCTTCAAATTCTTTAAATATTTCAGCAATGACCGATTATTGCTCATTTTCTTTTAATTATTTTATTTTTAATTATTTTCATCTTACGGTATATTTAGAGAACATACATAGAAATATAAATGCACCTAAGCACCACCATGATTATAATCCAGTTTCTGCAAGAGTTGAAAAATCTAGGCTTTTGAGCTTTTGTCTGCAAGTGACTGTCTAGTGAAATATCACATCCCAAGAACGCCCGATGGAGATTTTGCTGAATGGTTGATCCATTTGTTGACCTCTTTTAGTCACTATTATTTTCCTTATTTCCGAAAATGACGGTACTATTTGATAAAAATACATTATAAACGAGACCTAATGCTAGTACGCCAGTGATCAAACCTAAGCTTTTACTTCAATCATTTAATTAAAAATGTGCATCTTTAATTTTATTGCTTTATAGGCATATAACTTGGAGTTGAAGCCAGCAAAAAATCAAAATTGACGGTTTGCAAATGGGCTGATACTGCGTCGATTTTAAGAGAAATTCTTCATGGAAATGGCGCTATAAAAAGCTAAATTTTCCCTCATTAAAATTTATAAAGGTTCATTTTCGGATAATAATCATGTATTTTGCTTCAGTAAGCAATCCCTTCCATATTATAAAATTCACAAGGCTGAGAAAAGTCCAAATATGGCAAATAAGAAAAAGTCGTAAAACTTCGGAAAAAAATTTATTTGTATGAATTTGTATAATCTTATAATTTTTAATAAAATACATGAAATAAGTATTGTCCAATTATCAAACTTCTTCCCATTGTAATGGAAATGAATCCTTTTTTTCTTAAAAAATTTTTCATTTCCATTTATGACCGAGAAGCCAATTCATTGAACTAAAAATCAAAATTTTCCCTTTTTTTATTCGTTCATCAAAAATTTAGCAAAAAAATTTATTTTATAAATGAATCGTTTCATTTTATTTTTTCTATATTTGATTTTTGGTTTTATTTTTTATTTATTTTCGATTCATAAAAAAGTTCTATTATTCCAAAATTTATTAATAAAAATGCCAAAATTCATTGTATTTAAAGTATTTATATCAATAAAAATAAAATTAATCGAAAAAATATAATAATATTTAGACAAACTAAATTAAAAGTCAGTTAAAAGAACAAATTGCTGACTTAACTGACTACGGTTCTTTCGAGATTTGTATAAAATAGTTTTATTGGTTCTCATAGCTTCATAAAATTCCATTAACTTCCTTATTCTCACAGCTTTTTTTTGAGCATGAAAATATTAAAATATTCTTTTCTAAATTCTTTTTAGAAATTTGCAGTTCTTGCGTGAAATCACCATAAAAACGAAAGCCGCATCTATATAGCCGTGATTCCCTCAATCTTGCTATATAACTGCGCCAATGAGAATAGAAGATATTAAGAAGCTATCAGCGCCTTTGACCACTCATGTATATATTTAAGATGCATTTTCGTTGAGTAAAATCTCATGATCGTATCCACCTTTGTTCAAATACCACTTGCATTAACATTATGACCACAAAGCCTCGCCTTCGTTGATTAGGACACGTTCTTCGTGGTCCACCACAAGAGTTGACAGTATTTCGTTACTTGCCGAACCCTGTGATGGTTGGTGCAAAAACGAGGAAGGCTAATCAAGATCCGGACTGATACAATCAGGAAAGATTTTGAACACATAGAAGGACCAGCGATATATGGACTTAGAAGAAGGAATGGCTTCTATTATTACTAGCGACGGCGTCGAACCAAGCAGCTTGGATACGTCTTATTCTGGTAGCCAGCGGAAGCAACTTAACAGTAGTGGTGAGAGCTGTTAGAAGAAGAAGAACTTATGATAATTTTTCCGATCATTTTAAGATAATTCAAATGAATCTTATGAAGAGAAATATGTTTACGCTATTGTCCATGAGAATCCATGAGAATGCTCGAATGGTATATTAATTTGACTGAATCACCGGACTCGATTTTTAAATTTTAAGCCATTGATGGACCAGAAATCTGAGTGATATGACTGCATATGTAATCTATTTCAATCCTAAATTGCTAGCGAAAGCGGTCAGCCAAAATGAAAATGAGAATTAATGCGCATAAAATTTTTTGAAATTGTATCTTCAATGAAGTTATACTTTTAAACTTTACGAAAACTAATTTAGATTGGATTTTATATAAAAAATTCCGTACCAAATTCCATTAATATTCGTAAGATGAAATATATAATGTTTGACGATTTCATATGACGTAAAAGATTAATAAAAATAAATAAATAAAAATAAATAAAAATTTGTTTCACTTAAAATTTGATAAAACCAAAACATGGATAGGTATGTTTCACAAATTACGGGAAAGAAGTCCATCAAGCAATCCATTCTTTCAACGAGAATCAAGCGAGAATCGCAGAAGAGAATGAATATACGAAAATATTTTTGATCCTTCTATTAGCATTTTTTTTTCATAATTTTTTTATATTCTTTTATTGCGATTTTTGAGAGGCTTTCAGAGTTCTTTTCTATGTGGACTAAATATGGCAAAAAAATTGTATCAATTTCATCATAATTTTTTTATCTGGAAACTATAAAAATTCTTTAAGAAACTTCAAGATTTCAAGATTGTAAAAATTGTTAAATTGTCATTGCAGCATGGAGTGCAAAAAAAGCTTGAAATCCTAAAATATTTTCCATTTTTTCGCGGTTCTAAAATCTTAATCTAAAATCTTAATCCCTTGTCAGTAGGAAACATTCTCCCAAAAAAAATTGTCCAAACAAATAATCAATATTTCTATTTTTTCGTGGCATATCATTTACAGATCATGAAATTGATTTGCGACAAATATTTTCATATATTAGCATAATGCCGTTATAATGGGATAGGATAAATAAGAGAAAAAGAATTTTGAAATAGGATAAAATAAAATGCCGAATTGCAAAAATAAAGGGAAATGCGATTCACTAAAAAGATAAAGACAGAGATAAAAGATAACTGAAAAAAGTGGGACTTTTCGAGCAAATCTTACTTCTTAAAATGGAAGTTCCTGCGATGTTGCTTTGAACTGCAGGCAAGAATTAATTCTGCTAAAAAATAACACAAAATAATTTTCAATTTTTTTAATTTCAAATTTGTAATTTACAATTATCATAATATTCATTTTGCATAAATACTTAAGAAATAGTTAATTGTCTATCTTTAACTTGGATGAGCACAAATTCAATTTCAGTTTAATTTTGCAGCAAAAAAAGTCTGGGAGACGCTATTTTAAAAGAATATTTAGATTGGCCAAACTTCTACTTCTACTTTGCCAGCACTTCCACTCTTAGGTGCTATAGGTGGAAGATCATGAAATATAGATCGGTTTAGCATTCCTCGATTTTATGTTTATCACTGAAATTTAGCTATTTGCTACAATTTTGCTATGTATATATATATATATATGTTACCAGGTCTGATTGGATTCGCACAAATGACTATTAGGGGCTACCAGAGGGTCAGTTGAAGGCGCATAACCAGCATTAGTCTGGAAAGACTTTTTGCAAACTTTTTTTAAAATACATTGTCGAAACAACCATTTTCAATACATTTATGCTATCATTTTTAAAATTTTTCTCGTTAAATTTCTATCAAAAAATTTCTTTTTTCCGCCAACATAGCAATGATGGTGTACGCCCCCACCGTTTATTGCTTGTATATATAAATTTCATAAATTTTTACATCTTTTGTAAGCTTAAATTGAGTCTTCGACTTTCTTTCATTGGTTCAGTGATAAACCCAGATCGCTCTTTAAAATGAAGCTTTCAATTTTTTTCTCCATTCTTATTATTGCATCTTTTACGAAGAAGAATTTCAGTGGTAAGCAAATTTTTACATTTAGCTATCATTTTTGATTGCTCTTCTTCATGTAATTAGATCTAAAACATTGGAATATTAATTAATCAGAGATTCTTTTCAAAAAATGGGGAATTTTATGAAAAAAGGATGCTAGAGTATCCGGAATTTTCACAAAGCACAGATCCAGAAAATATTTCTAATATTTCTAACATCGATGTGATTTAGGTGGCATTTAATAAATTGAACTTTAAATTCGTTTGAATTATTTCTGCATTTATTTGGCTATCTTCGACCAATTTTCGTCAATTTTCTTTTTCTTTATGGTCTATCGTTTCACATCAAACCTTTAATTGGGAAAAAATATATGAATTCACTCCTCGGTTTTAAATTGCATGATTTAAAATGAACCATCAACCGAATTATCGTAAGTCTGAATTATTTTAAATCGCCATTTGACTTCGCTTCATTTCAGAATCCTTAAATACAACGGAAATAAGCGATCTAACTGACGTTGCAAATAAAACTGAAAGAACAAGTGAAACGCCAATTACAGATGAAGCACCAAATGCAAGTACCAATGAAGTACCACGTATAACTAAAGTACCTGATGCAACCGATTCACCAACCACAATGCCAATCGAAGTACCAAGTGCAAGTGGATTGCCAACTGCAATGCCAGCTGAAGTGCCTAATGTATTACCAACTGCAGTACCAACTGGTACGCTCGAGAAAAATGATTTGCTACTCCGAATTCGAGAACAACTTGTTGGTGCAATTGGAATGCTGGACACTCTACTCACTGGGCCGATTGCAGGTAACATATTTTCATAATTTATCAGTATTAATATTTTATTTTTTCTGTCAATGAAATAAATGATTAAAGTTCTAACGAAACTTGAAGTTTTTTAATACACAGTTTAGCGAAAATAATTTGATATGATAATTATAACCATCAAATACATAAATTCCACATTAGAGTTCATTGCAAATCTTGTGAATTTTATGACTTCTCTTGCATCTATAATCATATGTTTGCATAAATAATAATGCAAAAGAATGAAGTTCCATAAAGGGCCGACGGATCCTTTCAGCAGATCAATCAATCGAAATGATAATTTATTTTTTGCGTTCTTTCGTCTAATGAAATCTATATAGAATCGCTTCGAAATCACCATCAAAACGAAATTTCGCATCCATTTGGCTATAATGCGCACCATCTCATTATGTAACTGCGAAATATGACCAATGAGAATGGAAGATATTAAGAAATCATTTACTTTTGACCATTCATTTCTAAGGTACATTTTACATGCTCGTAGAGCAGACAGAATCCCAACGCATCGGTGGCTTATTGGCAAGATGAGAATCCAGATTTGGGTTCAAATCCAGCCGACGCTCATATTTTACCGGGAAAAACCGTCGTTAAACGGCTTAAAGGAAATGGCTCAGTGGGTTATTACTCAGTTCAGATGTTTTTATGCGATAATGCTGATATTTTACGTCTGGCAGAACTAAACCAATGCTTGAAAAATCCAGATGATACTAGCAACTCATCTAGATTTATATCGCCAAGTGATTCTCTGGCAAAAATTCGTTTGTTCAGAGGATTAGGAATGAAGTCGGCGAAGTGAACCTAACCAGAAATGGTGAAAACTCCTAGAAGAAGATGCCATCTGCTTTAACATCATCGAAGTGAGTCACCTATGCAATGTTTTTCGCAGACCATCGCAGAAATTGATACACTGATGTGATATATGGTGCCAAAAACGAGAAATCCCAATCAAAAATATGATCAGGTCGAATGACTTGAAAATATCCCAGCTTTATCCTAACCTCGAACCAACCCAACAGTAATGGCGTTGGAAGAATATTCTATTCAAATCGACATTAGCTTGGGCTTAAACTTGCTAATTTCTTTTTTAACTGAATTAAAATATTCAGATTCAAAATATTCAGAAATATCAATTAGATATCAAATATCAATTAATAGAAATATTCAGAAATTTCTATTATGCATATTTCTAAGCATATATTATTAATCCTTAAAAATAAGAATGAATTGGAAAATTCAAAAGTAAAAGAATTTCAGAAAAAAATAAAAGAGTGGAGCGTGAGCGCCATTTGAAATTTCTCAACGGAATATGAGGATATCATGTTTCTCTGAAAATTTCCAATATCATCTTTTTTCTAATGAAGATTTTGCGATAAAGTTTCCATTGTTTCGCAGTATCGATAACGTATAAATAATGTCACATTTGTTATAAGATATGGACGGAATTGTTTTAGCCATTAACTTTCGTTATCATAAGTTTTGATAAGAAGTTTGCCAATATGAAATAATCATTTATGACGGAATTCAAATAAAGAACTTTAAACTCTATTTTGATTAATAATTGAATATTTTCAATGAAACGGGAAAAAATTGGAAAAATATTTGCATCTAATTTTTTTAAATAAAATTTCAAAAAATTTATTTCTGTTGCAAACAAAAATTATTAACAATATCAATTAAAATATAAATAAAAGCCATAATTTTTGGTTATTGACCGCGGCTGTTAAAAATTTTTATCGAGTTTTTTATCGAGTTTTAATAAAAGTATAGTTATGTCGCCAGCAGCATTCGGATTTTTTAACGACAAAATCTATTCTTGTTGCCTAAAATGAATAAGTCCTTTTTGCTTTTAGTTATGACGAAATGCAAGTAATCCTAAATAACGTGTCAGAAACTGCATCAAGAATCGTACTCAAGGTCAATGCACACAAAGTTTTTTCGTCGTACAAGAAGCTGATAAAATGACTCTTTTTGTAAATTCATTGCCGGTTGAGCCCTATTCCCAGATCACGGTGGCTGAAAATTCTTCCAGTTGATGAAACCTTCATGGAACCATCGTGAAATTACCATTAAAACGAAGGTGCGCATTTATATAGCTGTGATTCGTTCACATTTATATAGCTGTGATTCTTGCTATATGGCTCTGAGACATGGCCAATGAGAATGGAGAATATTAAGAAACTATCTACCTTTGACCACTCCTGTCTAAGTACCTTTTACGGGGCCGTCGAGCGGATAAAATATCACATGATCGCATCAACCTTCGTTCAAATAGGGGCCTAAGCTTAAGCCTAAGCCCTCGTTAAAATACCATATGTATAAATAATGTTATCGTAAAACCTTCGCTGATTAGGGCACGTTCTCCGTTCTCCATGTCATCCACCACAGGAGTTGACGCATATTTCTATACCTGCTAGACCCTGTGATGAATGGCGTCAAAAACGAGGTGCGCCAATTAAGACCTGGATTGATATAATCAGAAAAGATTTGAACGTATAGGTGGACCAGCAATATATGAACTTAGACGATGCAAAAAGAAATGGCTTCTATTCTAAAGAAATGGCTGTCGACGATGGCATCAGACCGCGCCACTTGGAAGCGTCTTACCCCTGTAGCCGTTGAAGCCAACCTAACCAGTAATGGTGAGAGCTGTTAGAAGGAGAAGAAAATGAATAAGAATAGTGAAAATGGATTGATAATTAATGGATAAAATAAATCCTAATCGTCTATCTTATTTTTATACTGCTACTGCTACTGCTTTAATGAAAGTCGAAATACCCTATAATACGAGAATAAAATCAAGGTTAATTAATTTTCTAAAAATACTGGTTCACTAGTCCATTAGATGCAGTACAATGATGTTTGAGAAGATTCAGAAAATTTCAGTCGTGATAAGCGGAAATTCCTCATTTCAGAATTGGGGAACATTGCTTCCCGTGCATGCATTAATGGGCCAAGAACATGGCGTATTTATTGTTTGGCAGAGCATTTTTGCGCGAGATATGTTTTGTTTGCAAACATAGGAAGAACGTAAATTTATGTTTAAGAACTTAAATTTAAATTATAAATGAATTAAAACTATTTTTAAAAGGGAATTAACAAATAAAATAAAATCTCATCGCTTTGATAAAAGCAAAGGTGAAAATTTGAGAAAAAAAATTTCGCTTAAAAATATTGTAATACTTTCAGCTGATAGTGTCTCATAAAATTGTTGACAGCACTTGTTATTCCTCAGCTTAGTTTAAGGAAATTTATTATAATGATAGCGACTAACAATGACGATAATGACAGCAACAAAATGTTACAACTATGCGATAAAAAGAAAATTATATTAGACCAGTCAGCCAGCAAGATTCGACATAAATGTTCAGAGACGATCAGCGCTTTAAGTGGATGTCGTGGATGCCGAGAACACGCGGTCATGCATCTCGAGAACACTTGCTTCCTTACGCTCATTTATGCAATAACAATGAGATTGTACGCGCTACTGCACTGATGTCAACATAGATCAACGTAAACATTTTAAAATTAATTTGCACCTGGGAGTGCTCGGAAAAAATAAAAACTTACCTATTGCTTATCCTCTAAAATCTGCCGAAATTTGTCAAAATTCTTTAATTCTTTCCAACCGCCATTAAATACCTCGTAAGAAAAAAGATAGAGCCAAGCAAATATGTGAATTCGATATAAATTGGAATTTACTATGGGGTTCTTTCTTAAGAGAATTATTATTTACGAGCAGTACGAGTAATATAGTTGAAATGGTATTCTGCCTATTATTTGACAAACCTCAAACTTTGTGTTATTAAAACGTTTAATAACGAATAATAAATAACAATCCATGCGTTCATAAGGCAGAAGCAAAGATTAGACCAATGATAAAATCATTTTGACAAAGAACTCATAAAAAATTAAAATCACCATAATTATTACAAAAACAAATTAAAAATAAAGAATTATTGTAGAGTATTGGCACCAATCGAGCCACTCGGAGCAGCCAGGTCACTTGGACCAATCGGGCCATCCAGTTCGCTCGGACCACTCGAGAGCGAAGCAGCAACAGTATAGAAAATAATTCCGTTAAGAGGTGTAAATATTTTAACTTTGCGAATAATATAATTTTGATGATTTGATTGGCTTTCAAACTGTATCCAGTTCATATAAAATTATTTAAGAAATTAATGAGAGCCTTTGCGACAATTTTAAAAAATCCGCAGTCTTCGCGAAGCCCTTCTTCGTCTTCTCCTTATCGCACTTGGCAGCAACAGTACGCCAAAAGTTTTGCAGTCTTTCGCTTCCTTCATTCTCTTAAACGTCCTGTCAATCCTCAAAGACTTTTTTTAAAACTCGACGCCATGCTATTTCCTGAAACTTCCCTATTTATTAGCGTGCTTCTATGCGGCTACAAGCATACTGCCAAAATCACCTTTATTCCCTATTATGACCCACTCCTTCAAAATACCTACCAACCAAAATAACTGTCCACCAAAATTCTTCCTCCAAAAGCTGCTTTATTTCGAAAGGCCTTTCCAAGCGCATCGATTATCCTCTTAACACTTCCAAGGATGAATTTAATCCGTTAGTAATTTTAAACTCTCTCTTCTTTACCTCTTTAACCCTTACTATTTGTGGCCACCGCCACTCATTGTCCCTGTAAAGTTCCAGCAGCATTTACAAACCTTTAGCCATTTAATAAATAAATAAACATATATATAAATATTTCCAGTGTATTGCTCACTGTTTTTGATTACCCTATTAGCTGTAAGCATTAGATAACTGTATTAGGACAAGACATTCTGGCAAGGAAGACATTTGGAGACAATAATAGGGTTACGTCCGCAGCGCCAGTTGGTCCTTCAACGCCAGATTTACTCCTGCAGAGAGCAGGAAATTATGGTGCTGAGTGAGAGTGACACTCTGTTCCTTCCATTTTATATTAATACAACACTATTCGCTAAAAATAGCAAATATTATAATTTTCCTTTCTTTTTCCTCCCCGTCATCCTTCTCCACTCTTCGATATTTCCTCATGTTTCCTTATCCTCTTCGCATAGATGAATTTACTTTGCTGAATGAATTTAGATAGCTGGGAAATACTTCGTCATTCGCCTTACACATTCAGGATTTCATATTTTTCACCATTTTCGATTCAAAACAAATTCAAAAATTTAAATTCAAGTGGCATGTGACAGATATAAATTCCTTAAGCACCGCCTACAACGTAACATTTGTTACGCTTAAAACGCGTTCACATTTTTTAAATGGATTTATTCAATGGCAATTTTGGTTCATTCGTTATTGGTATAAACTGTGGAGGAGGAGAGAGTTTGTGGGGAATGTGGGTGAACGAATCTGTTTGTGAGGAAAGGGAATTAGAAAGGGAATCGAATCCTAGAAAAGAAAACGTCCGCGGGTTACGTTTGGTCATTTACTTTCTAGATGTTCCGGGTTTCCGGTACCATAAATCGCTTCTACGGAAAATCACCTTTAAAATCACAAGCGTGATTTTTAAACGTTTTAAAAATGAAAGCGTGGAATAAAGCAAAATGAAAATCTAAAATTCTCTGAATGGTTCCTTCGCGAACGTTTATCATCCAAGTATTTACTTAGTAGCATCATCCAGGCCGAAAGCAGTGAGTGTTGTTGCAAATAGAAGAATTCGTAGAATTAGTGTTAGATCAAAGATTGCTTCTTGCTTCTTATCATAATTTCCTTATCATATCAGTCATTAATCTCTCCTGAATAATTTTATCAAAAAATTCGCAATGTTAGATATTTTTACTTTTTAATGACTTTTTTTTTGAGATAAGCTCATAAATTATCGTGTATTTAAAATATTCATTTTTAATGATATTTTTTCTAATTATATTTTGAAATATTGAAATATTTAACTAGTGATAAGGCTTTATCTGTATATCAGTATATTGTCAGAAATTAAACGACAACAATTAGATATTGGCAAACAATTCCCGAAATATGACCGGTAAGTTCAAATTTAAATTAAATTTCAAGCCAATTCATCAAACAACGCAAGGTAGGATAAAATAATAAACTTGTTTTGCATTTAATTTTCACGTGCGTGAAAGGATTTTTTTATAGTTAACGTCGAAAATAATATAATATTATTATTTAATGTGAAAAATGTCCTTTTAGTATTTATTGTGAAAAATATCCTTTTGGGAAAAATTTTTTCATGAAGGACGATTTTCATGTGAAAATATAATTCGGAGTTTTTTAGGTAAATTATGTGAATTTAGATTCAGCGCCGAAAGTGAAATATTCACGTTTTCGACATATTTTTGCGAAAAGTGTTCGACGTAGTGAATGGTATGATGCAGGTCCAGGACATGGGCTTGCAGTTGCTGCAAATCCAAAAATGATTGCATTAGCAGTTGATGTACCTGCCGGTGGTATTATACAAGTCGCCAAATTAATGTCAATGGGTCGAGGAAATATGCAAATGGGTAAAATTAAAGAGCATGAGGTTTATGTTAATTTTTTTCGCTTTTTTTTACATTTTTTCGAATCAGTAATTTTAATCCCGTTTAGAAGAGTAATCTTTAAGTTTTCATGTTTTTTTTTCCATAAGTACTCACTTGTTTGGTTAGGATGACTTTACTGGCTTTTCTAGCCAGACAAATTTTCTCAGAGAATCAATCGGATAGAAGTAGCCAGCACCGCCGGAATTTTTTGATAGATTTACTTCTTATCGGCTCTCCGAAATGGAGGCAACTCACTGAACTCTTCTATCCCCTCTTTATTAATTTCTCATTTAAATTTTTTTTTGGATTTCTTGGAAAATTTTTATTTATTGATTGTTAAAGGACAATATAATAAAAAAAGGAATTTAAAGCAGAACATTAAGGAGTTGAAAATTTTAAAAAGACGGAATTTTTCTCTCGAAAAATAATGAAATTGGCGAGAAGATCAAATCTAGAAGATTTATGTTATTGTCAAATAGTTAAGTAGTTTTATAGGATAATAAGCTAGTTTTTAGTTAATGAACTAAAAACGCCTCACACTTATAAGACATGAAATAAAGACATATAACTGTAGTGCTTTGCATTAAAAAATGTCCTTGTAATTAAAAGTGTATTATTCATTTTTAGGGCCCAGTTTGTGATGTTAAATGGGATCCGTTCAATGACAATGTTCTAGCAACAGCATCGCATGATGCAACGGTTCGAATTTGGCATATTGATGACAATATTAGAATTCGGTCATTTTTATTTATTTTGTGCCGAAACTTAATGAATATTTTATTTAGAATATTTTATGAATAAATATTTTGTTTATAATTCTGTTTATTACATTTTAAAATTTATTTATTAATTTATTTATTTTGTGCTTTTATGGATGCGAAATTCTTTCGTGTAAAAGAAATAAAAGTAGAAAGTTTACTGTTTCGAAGGAAAATTTCTTTTCATTTGATTGTATTACGTTATAGATGTTTACGAATTTTGCGTATCCATTCTCGAAGAGTTCATACAATTGAATGGCATTCAACTGTCGATAATGCCATTATATCAGCATCAATGGATGGTCGAATTGTGATGTGGAATATTGAAAGTGATCAGATAGTGTATGTTATCGAAGGCTGTTATGCGCATTCATTTGCTTTGAGGTTTAACAAATCTATAATTTTTATATTGAAAATATTACCACATAGTTTTCGTTATTTTTGATTATTATTGCTCTTTAAATTGATATCGAATTGATATAATTGGTAATATAATTGGTATTTCTCAATTTAATCAGTTATTTTTATTATTTTGTTATGGTTTTCATTTGAAAATCGATCGGAAAAATGAAACATATGAGAAAAATTAATTTTTAATTTTTTTTAAATTTCATGTTTAAAGAATGATGTTTTAAAATATTGATGTTGGGAAGAAGGCTTCAATTTCAGTTATAATTGCTCAGAATTGGCTGTTACTACAAAAGCTCGGGAACTGATTATATTTGATGCTCGAACAGGAATGAAATTGCGCGAAACTGAAGTGGTTCATGATGGTATTATGCCATCGCGAATTGTTTATTTTGACAATGGCTTGGAAAACAAGTTACTGTTAACGACTGGAAGTTGCCGTAATTCACGGCGACAAATAGCGGTTTATGATTCGAAAAAATTGGCTAAGCCTCTTTCTGTCATTGACGTTGATTCTGGCTCTGGTCTATTAATGCCAATCGTCGATAATGATCTCAATTTATTTTACGTTGCCGGCAAGGTATGAATGAATTTTTATGTTCAAATATTTGTTTCATCTTTGTTATAACTTTTTTACAATTTTGATTGTTGTATTCTTTCCATGCTTTTCTATTTCTTTCATTAAAAAAACTTTTAGGGCGATTCAAATATACGATTTTATGAGCTTAATGATGAACCACCATTTTTGACCTATTTGAATGAATCTTCAAGCCATAAGGCTCATACAGCTGTTTGTGCCCTACCGAAACGTGGCTTGGATGTATTAAAGTGTGAAATAATGCGCATCTATAGAGTGGATGCTGAGCAACTCGTCATTGAACCTCTTTCTTTCATCGTACCAAGAAAGGTGAAATAATAAATGATAAAATTTTATTTCAAATATTTACATTTTCAACTGAAATATTTTGCTATAAATAGTGCGTGATCTTGATCTTTTTATCCAGTTAATTTCTTAAGTAAATAGTAAATTCGCAAATTTTTTTTTTAAAAGGTCTTAATTTTACATTAAATACGTCAAATTTTTAGGCTGACAGTTTTCAAGTTGATTTATATCCGGCCACCCGCTCGCCAACCCCTTCTTTAACATTTCGCGAATGGCTTGCTGGTTTGGATCGACAACCAGTTTTAATCGAATTGCGAGACTGTATGCTGAATTGTACCAACAAACCTGTTATTTTTAAAGACTCTACCAAGCATGCTTCGAAGCTTATAACGGCAGACATCAATAATGATCGCAAATTTCGATTTCTTTCTCAAGTGATTTTATTACTTTTAAATCCCTAGGTCAGCAATGGATTTCTTAATTTAAAATCGTTGTATGTTCTTCAGAGTTTTAGGTAAGTTACAGTATATCCAATTTAGTTTTTTTTTCAGGTAACAAAACCTGATTATCGTGAAATTAGCGATAGAGAGGATCGTGAAGAACTGCAAAAACTGGAAGAGATTAGATCTAAAATTGCGGCTGAATTGGATGCTAATAAATCAGAAGTTTTTAGTGATGAGACTAGGTTATTTTTTACTTTTTTTTTACGGTCCTTTTTATGGTTTATTTCATTGAATGGCTAAATTACTCCTTTTTTAAAACGAGTTTTTGCTGCAGATTAATGTATCAATGTTTTCATGCAAAAGCGAAAATTTTCTCATAATTTGTTTTTTGCATATACGTTTTCCAATGGAAATATTTACATATTTTGCGATTTAAAATTTCTTTTTGTTCTACCTAATTTTTTGTATGTGTTTTTTTGATTTATCTATTACTTCTGCTTTTAATGGAATATCAAAAATTTCAAATTCTTCCAAAGCTGTGAATTTTTTTTGAACTTACTTTATGCATAGATAATACTTTTTGTCATAAAATGGCTATGCTTTCCTTTCTTATTCACACTTCCGCAAAATTTTTAAACTATAAATTATTTCAGAATAGAAAGCGAACCCGATTTTTTCAAAAGTGCATCACAGTTTCCATCTGGTGAAAATTTAGATTTGGAAAAAATGTCGATAAATATGGAGATAGAGAAAAATGCATGTCTACAGAATGATGCAGTTTCTACTAAATATTGTGGTACATCCTATTTATATTTCATAGCTTTCACTTAACCAAAAGACATGAATTTTCAGTGCACTTATTTGCATTTGAGTGTACTTATTTTTGTTGCATGGTTAATTTTACATTATTTTAATTTTTAATACTCAAAATCAATTTTTAGGCGCTAGTTTTTCTTTATCAGATGATATCATTGTCAAATCGAAGAAAGAACAACTGCAAAATGAAAGAAAAAATGCAATCAGTGCTCCGAATTCGACAAGAGAATTCAAAAAAGCAGAATTAAACGGCCACAGTTTAAGTATATGCAGCAAAAAGGTGCAAAAAACAGGCAAAGAAAGTCCAAGGTAAGGCAGCTTTATTCATTAACGCTGATTAATGAATATTAGTATGCGTATATCACTGGATTTTCATAATGAAATGGTAGTAGCATTTCCTATTTTTCTTAATGAGGAAATTTTAAAATTATTTTCGGAATTATTTGAAACTAAATGAATATAATAACGCAGAATAACAGAATAATCAAGTGAAATAAGCTATTTTAATCAAATTTAAAAAATTCTTAAAATTCTTTTCTTCCTATTCTTCATGTACTTAAATCACAACTGATATTGGCAGTTCATTTTTTTTAATAAATGGTTCCTTCACTCTCCATTTATTTTCAGAAAATGGAACGGCTTCTCTGAAGAAACTTTTACTAATGTTGTATTAGAGCTGGAAAAGGAATTATATAAATGTAGAATTCATTGCGAAAAACTGGAGAAGATAATACGCTTGCAGCAGGTTCACCATATATTTAACTTTTATGGCTTTCTAAAAACAAATTTAAATCTTTTGATCGAAATTCATTAATAAATGATTTAATCAACTGTAGGAAGATATCGATAGTTTACGTTATGAAATTAATTGGAAAGATGATCGCATTGAATTTCTTCAGTCACAGCTGATCGAGTTGAATAATGCCCAGTCAAAGAATCCCAAAGAATCATAATTTAATTTAATTCTCAAAGCATACTTTGGCATTCGTTGGATGCTTTAATTTTTCAATTATTCATTATTATTCGCTATGAGTATTTGCTGCGAGATTTAATCCGTTGATATACATTGCAAAGAATTAATATTCTTTTTGATGATTACTACTTTTGCCTAAAAATGACCGATGTCTTATATATTAATTAATGTTAACAATGATGAGTACTCGATCAAAAACGGATGGTACGATTGGTCATTACGCATTGATCATAATGCTGGATTACCTTTTGTTTTTTTCCTTTTTTTTCCTTTTCTATTTCTTTTTTTCTTCTATTTCCTTTCCTTTCGAGTTCTTTTAATTTCCATAATTTGCCAGGATATTTGCTAGTTCGTTTTCCTATACTGTCGAAGCTGCATTCGATCTCTGAAAGATCTTGTCCATTTTATATTTTTTAAGGACTTGATAATCTTTCCAGTTGTTTCTATTAACTTAAATCGGCAGTTAAGTTTTAAGTTTAATCTTATCTAAATCCAACTTCTACCATTTTCACCCGTTTTTCACTTCTACCATTTTAGTTTAGCAATATGTGGTATTGTAAGTCTAATGAAGTAATTCAACCATCAACCATCAAATTGAAATCGCAATTTGTTGCACTTTATGCCATTTGTTTTGTGATTCGATCTATAAAATAGATATACTGGTAGAATTAAAATGCTTTTAATGTCATTTATTATTTTCATGTTTTGGTGGCTTGGAATTTGTATATTTTTTTGCTAAGCTTCGATTAAGATTGCTGTTTAGGCTTTTAAGCATAGAATTATATTGTATTAAGTTTTTAAGTTGATAAAATTATTTATCGTTTTTATGAAATTTTTTAAAATTTCTCTTATTATTAATATATATTTAATATATTGTGCTTATAGATGACGATGTGCTTTTGCCTACCCAACGAGTACCTTTTAATTTATAATCTGGTGCTTTTAATTGCTTTTGTTCATAATAATGTGTAATAAAAAAAACCGAAATGGCCTTTTTCTACATTTAATTTTTTAATAAATAATTTATTTGAAATTAATGTAGATGTAATGTGGTAATTCAAAGGAAAATTTACGGTGGTATTAAATACTTAAAAAAAAGCTGAAATTAAAAGGAATGATAAAGATAAATAAACTACGATATTTGTACTTATTATTGACCAATTCACAAAAAATTGAAATATCTTTTTTCATGAATGTTTGAACAATTTTTCTGAGTTATATTAAAGATTGGTTCCGATATTATGGGTCAATAATTTACGGGGTAAATGTCATAATCATCAATTTTAATATTAAAATCATTAAATATTAAAATATTGATATTAAATATTAAAATTACATCAAAATAATATCAGTTTTCTCGGATCAAACATTTAAAAAAAAATTTCATGAGAAATTTGAATGGTTTTTGATTTTCAATTCGACTGTATTAATCTAACAGTAAAAACGCTGGACGACGATTGGACAAGTTGATGATCACCATGGCTAATGCATATCGTTTTATCTTATTGCAAATCACTGAAAATTTAATCAAAAAGTATTAGGAAGAAAAAAAATTAACCCGAAAGATGAACTGAAAAGTTGACGAAAGGTGGAGGACACGAGGAAGTCGACAAACAATTCCAGCTGTTTGACTTTTAAGTTCACTTTACCACCATTATCACCATTTATCGCATCTAATATAAGAAACAGTATTAAATATGTGAAAAAATTTAAAGTGATGGAAGCCAGATTATTTTAAATATTTAAATCCAAAGAATGGGATTTTCAAATGGTTTGTTGCTTCGTCCGCAGACTGATTTACCACGAGCTGCACCTTGAGAGAAGAAACCTGGACAATGCAAGGAAGTCAACAATAACAGCCAATGGCGCCAGCCAGAAAGAGTTCTGTTCGAAGAAAAATTTAATTCCAAAAGCATTCATTTTTAAATAACGTAAAAATGGATTTAAAAATTGTAGAATCCCTCTTCATCTGAATCTTTTTGAATGCGATAATGCTCTATATGTTATAGTAAAAATCTAAAATATGTTGACCTGTCACAAAATGGTTCGATAGTTGACAATTTATTTCCTTTTTCCGTTTTGCCATATAAGCATCAATCAATTTACGCGATTCATAACGGTCAATGGCCATACGCACCAAAACCTTCAAGAAACGCGAATCGTAATAGGTATCACTGACCTTTCATCAATAATGTCAAATTTCATCCAAAAATAGAAGTTAAACACATTTAATTCGCCTATTCATAGAATCTTTCACTAAAATAGATGAGGTCAATGAAGATACCACACCACCATATTATTATAAAGTATAATGGCAGCAAGACAGTCCAATTCGTCGAGAAAGTTAAACGAGAAAGACTGAATCAAACTGCAATTACCAGTTCACTCAATTTGGGTATATCTCATAAATTTTGAATCCTGTTTTTCATTTGTAGAAAATAATAATGAATTATTGCTTTGACTGGGGTAAACATTTCATAGATATTCCTATCCTTTGACAAAAAGTTGTCACTAAAAATGAAATACGCGTGGTGCCAGACACCCAGCTGCATTTTGGTTCGAGCTATTAAAATGAATATCTCCTTAACCAAACCTCACCTCAAACAATTCTCATTTGCTTCAAGGTCTTGTAAATTTTAAAATATTTTTGGTGTAACAACTGGTAGGCGATTTCTCTAAAGTCCAACAAACAAAAAATTTATGCACACAGCTTTCAAGAATATATAATACCTTATGCTTAAATGCATAAATTTATGAATGTTGCGCACAGAAGAAAACGTTCGATTCGATCTTATAGGGTGACCCGGGGATTCGAAAAAAAGACCGATCGATAGATTCGCAGCAATATATAAACCGGATTTATTATCTCAAATTTAAACCACAGTTCATCCAATTTAACCACAAAATGTAGAATTTCAAGAATTCCTCAGCTCCCACCCTCATCAACTATTAATGACTTAGCGATACGATTGATCATCATGCACTCGGCTCGTTTCAGGTCGCATTCTTTAGCGATTAAATGTGAATTTATTGAAAAACGTGATAAAACAAATTCCAAGCGTTTATGAAAAACAAGAAAATAGACAAGACGAGCAAATGGAACTTTGGCCATTTTCAAATTCAGTTCACTCAATAAAACCACCACATTTGAAACCAATTTTAAAAAATTCTAGAAACAAAAGAAAAATCTGTGTAAAAAGTGATGAAATTCAGTTACAGAAAAGGGAAAGGGAAAGAATACTAAAAAAGCTAAGAAATGATATATATATATAAATATATGTGTGTATGTGGTATTTATGTGAATCGCTAAAAAAGCAGAATGAACATTTATTACAAGAAAAATTTATAACAATGTAAATTAGTTGCGAAAAAAAGAAAGAACTTCTCATTCCTCATTCAAATTCAACGAATAGTAAAACAAATTTAGATATTTTCGTTTTGAAAATCAATGAGGAAAAAAGAGTAAAAATAAATATGTCGTGCTAACTGTGAGTTCATGACTTCTTCATAACCAACGTTCATTCTTGAATATTAAAATTCATAACAAATTTGGACAATGGTGACGATGATGATGATGACAACGATGATCTAAATGGTTGATGGTGAGATATGGTGCATAATAAATTTTACACATTATGGAAGATAGGCGAGAGAGATGTGTGTGTGTCTGTGTGAAAAGTGCTTCGATTCAATTGGAAAATATATGGTAAAATGAATTATTTTAAAGAAAGGAAAGCTATTTTAATGTGCATCACGAAAAATGGAATTAAATTTATTGCCCCCATCATAGTGTTTTCGCTCTTGATACTTTCTGTAAACAAACAAAATACTAGAGGCATTAACAAAATTACCGGTTTTTTCTAAAGAAAACAGCCCTCTCTCTATCGTTAATAAAGTATTTGCATTTTTAAATAAATCATTTAACAGTTTTAATGGTAAATGAAGATAACAAGAACAATAATCGCTGAGAAAATTAATCAAGTTTGCACCATTATGATCACCACAACCATTATATCATCCATATCTCACTTAAATTTACCAATTCTTACTTCAAACCATTATTTATGCCCAGCATCTAATCCACTGTGAATTATAGTATCACTTCACGACTCAAAAGTTAGCAGCAACAACTTATACTAAAACGAATGAAAAAAACCGAAATAAATATAGAAATTTAAGATGAAAAACAAAAACTCACTCAATAATAAAAAATTTTTATGAACCAAGTGAAATGAGATTTTGGAAATGCAATAAGATGAAAAATTTATTATCACAGTAGAAAAAAAATAAAAAAGGAAAGAAAAGAAGATTATTACGAATGGAACCATACTCAATTCCTTTCTTTCTTTTCTTTGAATAATGTAACAAAAAGTCTTGAGAAGTAGTTCCGCTGATGGAATGATAATGGAAAAAAGGCTATCGGTTTAATCGGTCCGCAAAAAAAAGGATGAAAAATGGAGCAATTAGAGAAATTACACACCAAAAAAAAAATCGAGGAAGGATGAAAAATCCATATTTAAGCATTTAACTAAGCTGCAAATCTACAAACGAAAAAAGATTAAATGCCAGCGAGCGACTTCTAATTTTTCAGAATATACATCATTCTTGAAAGGATTGTATATACTCCATCAATCAAAATTACAAGTGCAAATGTCATTTAAAAAACAAGAATCGCCTATACTTCTGTTCTTTCCTCTGGCAAAACTGCTAACCCTAATAGCCAATGGAGTAAACCTATCTAGACGCTAACCACTAACCAAATGTGTAAGTGGATCTTTAGGCTATGATCAAATGCATGTTAATTTGGTCATTTAGACACATCGAAAAATGCAAAAAAACGCTTAAAAAAGAAGATCCTAGGAAAAATTATATACAATGAAATAATTACAGCATAAAATCAAAAAAGAATTCACTGTTCGACAAATAAATCTACTGAATTAATTAAAAAATGGAAAGTCTAATAAGAAAGGCCATGGATATATTTAGCCGTACCGGAGTTATTTAATGGAATGTTAAAATAATGATTATTGAACTAAAGTGGAACCTATGACTGTAGAGGTCAAGCCAAGCATATGAACCATTATTATGAACCATCACTGCCAACAGAATACAAAATGTTTCTCAGTAATATTCAAGAAAATATTCATTCACGTTTTACTTAATCAACCTACCTTAACAATATAATCACCGGTACCGGTAAAATTCTCAGAATTTCTTATAAACCCTAATCAATTAGATCATAAACTTTTACCCTAAAGATATAAAAATAGTAGTTCAATAAGCCATAGGAGATAAAAAAGGAATACAATTATTATTTAAACTATAGAAAAAAACAAATATCATTTATTGTTTTTGTTGATGAGACAGATGATGTGAAAAACAATAAAAAGAAAATTTTCTGCCTTCAACTCATAACTGCAAAATTAAAACTGGAAAAATCTGAAGAAAAACCCTGATAAACTATAAAAGTAGAAAAAAATACTTCAGGTACCAACCAGCGATTGTTGGAAATAATTGGGTTAGCCAGAAATGATATGATACTACTTCAATATCAACACCAATATTAACTTTTGCCCTATTCATCCTTGTCGATCAATAACAAATTATCACTTTCTTTCTTTAAGTGTATAAGAAGATAAGAATGTTTTTTTTTCACACATGAGATCACAATTTCCTTCCTCATTAAGCTCCTGAAAAAAAAACTTTTCGTATAAAAAATATAACTTTAAAAAACCAAATGAAAAGACTCGGAAATTGCAAAGAAAAAAGGATCGATTTTTTATTTTAATTATTAAAAATATAAAAACCATTTTTCCATATTTTTTAATCCTCATCAATTTCTTAATATTTTTTTGAATGAATTTTTTCCAGAATTAGAATTTAAATTTCTTAAAAATTTTGAATTTAAACTGGCAAAATGAATTAAAATTTTTATAAACTTTTTATTCATATTATTTACACTAAACAAATATAAAAAATGCATGGAAACTTTTTATTTATTTATTTTCTATTATTGAAGGAGTGAGCGAAAAAAGCAATCGAAATAATGGTGAAACATGCAAAACGGCATATATAACTATGAATATTTAAATAAAATGAACTCTTACCATTAATGTCGCTCATTTTGTTCTTAGCGAATTCGATACGCATTCCGCCACGATCTGAACCAGATATCTGAAATCCCTGTAAGCTAGTCATTGCTTGAGTCGCTTGACGAATATCGGCATATTCAACAAAAGCAATAGACGAACCACCTTTCGTGTACATTCGAAGACGACAAAATCCAGGGAATGAACGAAACACCTCAAAAAAATTTGGTTCAATTACTCCGCATAATTTAGAATAGATCGTTATTTCCTCATAAAATTAATTACATTTTCTTCCGAACAAAAAGATAATTGAAATTAAAAAATGAAAAAACAAGAGATAATTTCTCAGGCAAAATATAGATATGTAAATATATATGAATATATATATATCATTATATCATTTGAGAAAAATATAGAAAAATATAGAAACCTGTTTTAATTCCTCTTCGGTGACTGATGAACCCAAATTTGCAACGAATAAAGTTGAACACCCAGGTGGAGCAGTTGCTACTGCTACAGCTTGAGAAGCCGCTGCGGCTTGAGAAGCAGCATTTAACTGAGCAGCAGTAAGCTGTGCAAGTATAGCAGCATTTGGCTGAAAAATAGCTGCTGCTGCAGCAGCGGCTGCAGGATTCGTGCTAACTTGAGGCAATACAGTCGAATTCGAGGGAAAAATAACATGAGGTTGCGTAAGTTGCGACAACGATGATAATGTAAATAGTTGATGTTCAGGAAAAATAGACGATAGATTCGGTTCAAAGCATGCTGCAGTAGCAGCGTTCGCAAGATCATGGGCATGTGAGGTAGACAAGGAAGCAAGAAAATGATTCGGTTGTGCAGCAGCAGCGACAGCAGCGTTTTGGAACATTGCTGCGGCTTGTAAACCAGTCGGATTGTGCATTATTGGTGGTGGAGGTGTTATTCGCTTTGGTTTCGATACTTTTGTATTACTTCGCGCCAATTCAAGACGTATCGTTTGTGTACTATCCGGATCAAACCGAACACCTTGTAATGCTTTTCGAGCTTCATCTGCTGCGAGTTTTGATGAAAATGTTACAAAACCAACTGGTGTTGCTGTTTTACCATTTTTTGAGGTGATTTTCAGCAATGAACTCTCATAACCCGGATACGCTCGAAAAAGTAAATAAAGTTCACGTGGTTTCGCATCCATCGGTAAGCCCGACACAAACAATGTTCTCACTTGGGCTGGTGATGTTACAGTAGAAGCAGCTGACGTTGTCGTTGTTGACATAGCCAAACGACTATCAAGTGATTCCGATGGAGCTAAGGATTTCTGACCGTTCTCCACAACTGGAGACGGACTTCGAGATCGTCGCTTCAGTGTAATATTGACTGTAAAATTACGCCAACGAAAAAAATAATTTCTATGAAGCAGTATAAAAGCTGCTGGAAGAAAAAAGAAAAAACCAGAGACAACAAAAAACAACTTGTTCTCGCTCTTTTCTCCTTTAAAGAATCGCCTTTATTTTTCGTATAATTAATAACTAATTAATCACTTTCTGCTTCTTTATTCGCTTTAAAAATATTTATACTTATAATATTTAACAATCAATTCGTCGCTTCCTGAAACATTCATATGACAAAATATCGAAAAGAAAACCGAAAAGTAACAACGAGCGAGAATACCAAAATTTAAGATGTCATGCACCATTCACCATCACTTATCTCATCATCAATCACACTCACTACCGTTACCATAATTATTATCATCACGAACAACACTATATATCCCTATCTATTTCGTCTATGCATGTGTCTGATTTCAACTGAAGTTAAATTCTTATTTACAAACATTTTTTATAATTCTCTATTTGTCATAAAGAAATTTTTGGCAATTTAATAAATTAATAAATAAATATAATAATATAAATACAAATACAAATAAATACAAATATAAAATAAAAATATAAAATAAGTAAGAAAGAATAACAGGGTGATTGTCGTTCATTTTATCATAGCGACCATGCTGAATCGATCTCAATCGCCAAAATAAACTTATCATTAAAAAGATATTTCTAGCCTCTGATAAGTAAATTCTATTTTAATCCTATTTTCCCGCGAAATTCATCAACAGCCAGTAAACTAGAAATGGTCTTTCTTCTTCTTCTTCTAATCACTACTTGTTAGGCTGGCTCCAACGGCTACAAGGATAAGACGCTTCCAAGCGGCACGGTCTGATGCCATCATCGACAGTAATAGAAGCCATTCCTTTTTGCATTGTCTAAGTCCATTTATTGCTAGTCCACCTATACGTTCAAAATCTTTTTTGACCATATCAGTCCAGGTCTTGATTGGCCCAGCTCGCCAACCATCACACAGTTTAGCAGATAACGAAATATTCGACAATTTCTGTGGTGAACGACGGAGAATCTGCCTTAACCAGCGCAGGCGGCGCTCCGTGATAACATTATTTATGCAAATGGTATTTGAATGGTATTCGAAGGTGGATGCGATCAGAAAATGACATATATAATGATAAATAAGTGTTATAATAAAACTGAATCAGGAAAAGAATTAAAAAAAAGAAAATAGTATAAAATGAAAAATTGATTTTTTTTTAAAAAATTTCGCAGAAAGAAATTCGAATATAAAAATTCTTTGAATTCTTTGAATTACTAATATTTTCACTAAACTCGTCATTGAACCTCTTTCTTTCGTCTACATAAAATAAGAATAAAAATAACAAAATCTAAAAAAGAAGGGGAAAATAACTACTTCTGAGGTTATTAAAAAAGAAAATGCAAGATAGTGATCGTTAAATTATTACCTCAAATGTTAGGTCTAGAATGAAAGAAGAAATAACCTGACATCAAAAAATTTCGGTATGCCATTTCAAACCATTTTTATTAACAAGATTTTTATTTTTTCAAACCGTTTTTATTAACAAGATTATTTATCTTAATTATCTTTACAATAAATTTTATTACCTATTATACATATTTCATAATTTTCAAACCATTTAAATCATATTTAAATATGCCTGATAATCACTGATACAATGCTTCCCTTCTATCCCCAAAAGATACTCTACTAAAAGTGACTTTTTTCATTGACCAAGTTAGCAAAAATAAAACCAAATAAAACGAAAAATACTATGTTAAAAGAATGCGAAGAAAGAATTTATAAGCACAGAATGGATTCATTTCTATATTCACTAAAAAATAAATAATTTGAAGATATTTTCGACAATTTTCAAAAAACAACGATAAAATGAAATAATTGTACAAAAATAATAAAAAAAATAATGAAAAAAATAAAATCAGTACAAAATGGATAGGGAAAAAATTGCAATACCATGATATCAAATTCTTATCAAATCTGAAGCAACCTAAACAAATATAAGTTTTAAAAAATAAAATATTCATAAAAAATAAATGTGCCTTAGATAAGATCAAATGATTAATGTTTGATTCCTTTCACTTAATATGAAATAAACCTGTCATTAACAGTGAAATTCAAGTTCAAATTCAAATTCAAATTCAAGTAGCAGCGGTACATTTCTATCTCCAAATGAACCTCTGGTGAAACAGTCTCTCGCTTGTTACTCTTGAAGTCAGCCAGAAGATAAAGAAGAATAATTGATTAACAACTTATATACAACAGGAGTTTAATTCCCTTTTATGTTTGGAAGTATTCACAAAATTTTTATTTTCATCTGACCTTGAAAAAATTTGAAAAAAATAATTCGAAAACAAACTTTTCAAAAAATGTAAAATAACTGATAACATATCACTAACCTGTGACTGTTATCTAAATAAATAAATATAAGTTTGTTTATCCATTTTGCACTGATTTTATTTTTTCATTAATTTTTTTATTATTTTTGAACAATTATTTCATTTTATCGTTCATTTTTTTTTTGAAAATTGTCGAAAATATCTTCAAATTATTTAAAATATTCATAAAAACCGAAGAAATCTTAATTGTTACATTTTTATCATCTAATTTTAATTGAATTTAGATTTGATAAAATTTTAATGATAAAAAATGTTCTTTTATGATTAATAGCTAAATTCTTTTAATAATTATTTCTAACAATTTTTGTTATTATTATTTCTAACAATTTTTGTTATTAAAATTATTATTGTAATCATTTTGTTATTATTATATTTCGTTATTATTATACCGGTATTTCATGTTAAAATTACAAGAGAATCAGCTGGATAAAGGATTATATTATCATGCCGAAAGGCAATTTCATTCCCTGCAAAACCTATCACTAAAAAAAATTCGAGTGGTGCTGGCGACCTGTCTACACTTTTATCACCAAATGATTTCCAGCAAAAATTTCTAGCCGTATTAATAACCAGCGCGATTAGTCAGAGATAGCCTAACCAGAAATCCGCTAACCTTTACTTTATTTACTTGATGCAATGAACCAGAATCTTATACAAAAACTTAGGACAAAAGGTTTAAAAGACAAGACCATGTGGCTAATTGGAATAGAATAGCTTAATGGAGTGTTGTTCTCGTTTCTATCTTCAATGTTAGGATACTACTACTGGCATAATTAAACTTATCAAAAAATCCAGCGATCTACCCACACTTCTATCACCATACAACTCCTTAGCGAATTCGTCACCAGCAACGTGAGCCTAACCAGCAAATGCTTAAAAAACAGAAAAAAGACTAATTATTTGACAAAAGTGTTTCAAACAAGATAAATTTTCTTTTCCAAAAAAAGGCAAGTTTTGCCAAGAAATTACTTCGTAAAAATGAGTTGAAAAAAGTTGCTTTTAGAAATTGTAATTTTCAAAAAATAGTACAATTAAATTTATTTTAAAAAGAAATAATTGATTATTACGTTAAAAATAGTAATTCCAATGAAAAAATTAGAAAATAATAATAAAGAGAAAAAACAAATTAAAAAAAGAAAACTGAAAAAAAATGGAAAACTCAAAGAATTAAATGAAAAAATTAAAAAAGAAAAAACTGAAAAATGCTTCGAAAAAAATTAAAAGTGATTCCAAAGTGAAAATCAGGAATATGTGAAAAAATATTGAACAAAGTACTTGTACTTGTTTATATGCAGCGGCCACGTATATCACGTGAATTGACGTGTTTCGATGGAATATTCAAATTGACTTATTGAAATACAAAAAGCAACGAAATAAATAGCTAGAAATCGCAAACCATATGAAAAATAACTTCACGAAACAACACTCGAAACAACACTCAACTGACTTTCTGACCCCGCCAGTGAGCCGACTACGGTCCCCCACAAAACACCACACAAGCCCCCTCTCCCCCCCCCCCCCCCCCCCCCCCCCTCTCTCCCTCTCATCCACTCCACCAACTATCTTCCTCTTAAACCCAACAAGCATGAATGGCGGCAGACCTAGACCGACCCGCTTTTCATGTCGTCAATGAGTCGCATATGCAACGCGAGGCGCACGCATAACTTATAAGTCTCCGCCTATTGGTTGCCATAGTAACGCGTCAACACGCACTTGACATTTAGTCAATGGCTTAATTTTTCCTTCTTTCTCATGTCGTCTTCGTGGAACGTTCTCTCACATACATTTATCGTCTGTAGGGCTAATTTTTCATTTCACTCTCTTTGTCTCGACGAGTTGTCTCCGCTTTCTCTAACATTTCCCTAACTTCTCTACTTCTCACGCTTCAAATAATTCTTTTCTCTCAATTTTCTTAATTTATCAATCAAGCAGACGACTAGCAAAATGGACGATTACATGAAAATTTGAGAGAGTTATGCGTCGGAAAAATAAAAAGATCATTTTTCACAGGTAATAATTTCCATAGGTCACTTTTATAGGTAATCGATATAATTAGAAATTTGAAGGTCAATAGGTCAGGGGCCAAAGATCGATGGGCAATAGGACAGGCTGGTCGTACCGGAATTATAGGCTTGACTAGGCCGAAACTGCTCGCGAAATCCAAAAAGATCCGCTTTGATGATGGGCACTGAGCACCGCGAATTAGTTAAAAATAACTAAACTATGATAATGATATGATAAAAAAAATTTGCGTTGGTGGTTTATTTAAAGATAATTAGCGCCGAGAATAGCTGTTCGGCCGACATAGCGCGCTTCGTCTTCGCGCAATGCCGCCGGACTACGAAAGCAAAAGGGAATAGAAGGGAATAGCTGGGAACGCCGAGGTCCTCGCCGAAAGTAAACCTTTCTCTGGGAAATTTTAACGATTCACCTGTCGGTGAGTGACTTTGCAAAATTAAATGAAAATTATAGTGCGAGAAAGAGAAATTTGAATGCTTGAAATCGATAGGCTTCGTCGGTTTGTGAATAACGAAAAGTTTGGTGGACGAGTTGGTCGAATCGAAAAAATTGAAACAATCATCACTTCAGTTTGAAAAATCGAATATTCGACTGAATTCAAAGAATAAAATTGTGGAAAATTAGTGTCGTATAGCGAAAAAAAGTAATAACAACAACGAATCAGATGTGATGAAATTTCATTTATTGAGGATGGTATTCGTCAACTGTCCTATATGGTACCATTAGCCAGTAATAGTGAGAGCTGTTAGAAGAAGGTGCCATCACTTATTGGTGGGAAATAGTTCAGTGTGGGAAGGAATGAATGGTGCAGGTTTCGCATATTCGGACAAACGACAGCTTCCAAGAGATTGCATCTGATGGCTACTTTGGTTGAAGGCAAAAAAGCTCATTCATTCGTTCGATGTGGAATGTGAATTTAAAAGCTCACGAAATTTCGACTTCCGAATCTTTTTTAAGATGGACCTTTATTTTGACTTTGTTTTTTCAGCAATAAAGCAATTAATATGCCGATCACAATTATCATGACTTATCCTTTTATCAGTTTATCTTCATGTTTGCCTTCTAACATTTAACATTGCATATCACAGCTTATCAGCTTCTTTTATTAACGTCCTTTTATCTTCTAGCATTTTCATTCCTCGTTTGGCTGAGCACATGAATTAATATAAAATTTTTGATAATATATTTGAATCTGAAAAAAAATTTGACACAGATTTGCACAATTTTTCTTCTAAATATTGATACTGAAATCGGAATCAAATTACGGAATTTGTTTTTATTTATTTATTTCTTTATTTACTCGATGTTAATTTCTCGCAAACGAGCTTTTGAGGACTTAGGAAGCCCAGTAATAAAAGCGCTTAGAAGGAGCGGCTTAAACTTATCTGGTAATGGTACTGCCAGAAGAAAGTCGATGTGCGTCTGAACACATATTTGTATTTATTCGGAATACAGACGAACATGATAGAATATTTAAAAGGATTAAAAGGATAAACAATTCTGCTGACATTAAAACTTGCTGTTTTAGCGGGTATATGATTGATATAAAATGGATAAATATATTCTAACAATAATAATAATCCGGAGGTGCTCGGCACCCGTCTGCTCTCCTACTTCTATCTCTCTCTGGCGAAAGATGTCATTTAGTAGCGAATGCTAGGAGATGAAACCATTTCCACATACTTTCTTTTCCTCGGCCATTGCATAATTCGTCTATTTCCTCTTCCTGCATCCATTCTACCACTCTTCCAATCTTTGATAGAAAAAATTGCAAAAATGGATTTGCTTTCGTATAAATGAATAAATGAAAAGTCTGAAAAAATGGAATTGTTATAAAAAATATAAAATTGATTCCAGGAAAATAAAAATAATAATAAAAAAAATTGACTGGGTATTTTCTTAAAAATTTTCCTTTTTTTTACTGGTTTCCAGATGCTTAAATTTGTATGAAATGAATTTGATATATTTGAAGCTATTAGACTAGTTTATCATTTCATAAAAATGGGTGTTCTTTGGAAAAAAGGGAATTTTCCAATGGAATTTCAGTTCTTATAATCGCATATCCTTCCACTTCAAATTTTGTATAAAATGGCCATTCTTTCATTCTTACGAAAAATCCATAAAAAAGAGAAAATTAAAATTATCCGAAAATTATTTTTTTATCACTCATCAGTATTTCTACGATAAATTGAAAAGATGAATAAAGCCAACCAATATTGATGATATGCATTCAATTATGATAAAATATGTAGTTTGGTGATAATTTGATAAAATAAATAGAAACTCTTATTCTTTTAATTATAATGCGAAAAATATAATTCTTCGACACTATTTTGCTTTTAAAAAGTTTTCCTTCTTCTTCATGAAATCTTAAATCTTAATACTTTTTTAAACATTGATTTTTCACACCCTATAGCAAGAAGTATTTTTCTTTTCATTCAATCATTTTATAATGAATTATTGATAAGATAATATGATGACTGGGAGATCGCCGATTGGATAGCACTGAAAATTATCGTGATGTGAACTAAGAGTTTCTGTATCGTCTATAGTAAAACACTCAGTTAAAAACCCGTTTGGTACTGGGATGCCTCTCGTAATTCTGTCCTGAAGTAATTCTTTGTCAAAAATTTCCAACCGCACCTGGCCAAACGGAGTTCGTCAAATGGCGAAAAATTGTCAATAAAGCCAACCAAACTTCAAATGTTAATTGTTTGGTTCAGAAATTTTGCACAAATTTTACAATGATGATAAAACGAAAAATAGTAAGCGTTTATCAACGATTGGCTTTTCAATTCTTTTTTAGAAATTTATTTTTAATATTTTTTTTTAAAATGTTCATTCGATAAAATCCCAACTATAGGCAAAAGTTTTGTCCGAACTGGCTATTGTTACCACCATTATTAGCAAATGGTAGGCCTAAATAACAAACAAAAGCAACATGGGTTGAGTTCCTTGCTAGGATTAAACCTATCCTAAAACTGGAGTGCAGGAGATCCATTCGTGGGTAACAAATCAACCAAACCTGGAATGCTAAGTGCTACTGGAAAAAGTGCTATTATTCATGTTAATTCATTTAAAAGAAATTTCAGATAAATGAGGATTCGAAGATTTCCATTAACGAAAGAAAGCGAATGCATAAATTTATCCATATTTTTTTGGTTAAAATCGCTTAAAACTTCCTTCAGTTCCAATTATTTTATTTTACAACAAATATTCATCATTTTAAAACGTCCTTCGATGCTTTACAGCGTTATTCGAAAGATTAAACGATATATGAATATAATATATAAGGCACTTATTTATCACATAAATAAGCCTAAATAACAAACAAAAAAGCCAAGCAAATCGATACCATGTGTTGGTGTTAGGAAGATAATCAGTGAGTTATAAGGCTAATCCTGCTTCCGACAGAAACGAGTGTTTCATGGAAAAGTTCAGGTGCCACGTCTATGATTCGCCTATATTTCCATTGCCAGTTGATTTTCTAGAAAAAATTTTTAGCAGTAATAACTAGCAGAACTAGTCTGAAATGTTTTTATCTATGTTGACAGCAATAAATTAAAAATAATTAATAAAATTCTTTAAAAAAAAAGCAAGAAACAAGAAATAGTATTAATTCTATAACGATGAGTAGATTAAAGCTGACACTTTAGATGATGTCCTGAATAATACAGTTAAATTTAAGCTACATAGTTTCACGCTATTCGTCATATAGTTAATTCAGTAGCAGTTGCTATCTGAATAAATGATTTCTTGCCATTTGGAGGTAGAAATAAAATGAGTAGCCAGCAGCAGCACTTCGGATTTCTTAAAAGAGAAGAGCTCTAACATCGGTGCTTCGATATGAGAGCAAAAATCCCATTCTACCCCTATTATTTCATAGTTTTTCTTGAGTTCAATATTTTTATCAAAATGCAGTTGTCAAAATTGAAAAATTTACAAAAAATGAAGATTTACTCGTTATACTCAGTTGAAGCTTTGTGGTTATAATTGATGGATGAAAATCGGATGAGGAATAAGATCTAAAATATTTTCAAAAATTTCAGTTTAAGCTGCCCAGCAATATTTTCGGTCTCTCATCCATTGAGACCTATCGTAGACCTACCGACAACGGTCTTCGGTCCTCTTTCTTTTTCAGATCATAATACAATAACTAGTTCAATTAAAAAGGCATATTTGACTATTAATTTTCTTCTAATTAACAGTACCAAGAATTTATAGCCTTTTCTTACATAAACGATGGTGTTTCGAGCTAAATGCACTTGCCTATCCAAGTGGCTCTCCGGCAGTAGCGTTCTTTCCGTCCCTTCCCTAAGATATCAGTGAAGCCAATAATGGTGATTGCAGTTTGAAGAACAAATCATTTAAAAAAGGTTTAAAAAATTTCGCTTTTTAAAGTTTATGACGAGAAAAAATTCTAACTCAATTGAATTTTAATTTTTATCTAAAAATAGGGCATTTGTTAATTCGATCGAATTTTTCAAGAACAATTCATTAATGATTTACATTTTAAATAAATAAATACAGCTTTATTGCATTTTGTCCCCGAAAAATTCCGTCGCAATTTCACTTTTTTTTATTATTGGAATTTTGAACTTTTTTCGCGGAGAAAGGTGAAGGTTTTTATAGATGGGTCGGTTAAATTTGCGGAAAACCCGTGCTTCACACTGGATAGATGGACTTATTTGCGTGATATAGAATTAAGAAGCTTTTTCAGTATTCATACTAGTGAGTGTTAATTCGAGCCATCATCACACATTTATTTAAGAGCCCACCATTAAAGGTTAGCTCCGCTGGCTTTCCGTACAGGAAAATATGCCAGGGATTCCCTTCCCTTGGCGACAGAAGTACAGGTGATCACCAGCACCACCTGAATTTTTCGGATAGGGGAAAACCTCAGTATCGGCGCTCCAAATTGAGCCCCATAACCCACGAAGCCATTCTACCATCCCTAACGGTTTACGGTTCGAGCCATCATAGACAGATTCGATCCCTTAACGGAATAAAGTCATTTGCAGGTGAGTCGCCAGCAATCGATGGTTTTTTAAATGATATTAATTTCCACCTATCGGCATTTGGATCATTTCTTGCCTCTCAACATAATATTCTGAATCATTATCCACTCGGTTAAACTGTCCCTCTGCTGCTGCTAGAAGAAGGAAAAATACCATTAATCAATATTTTGGTATTGTCTAACCGAAAAATTTCGGCTCTGGACAAGGTTTTTTTGGAATAACTCGATACGAAATGTCGGAACTTTCTGATACACAAGTATATGGCAAATGTATTCTCTTTTGAAAATTTTCGAGTTTTTTGACCATGCATTTCTATTTTATTTATTACTTCATCAAGCTGATTTGGATTTTGGAAGGATTTTATTTTCTTCCTCTAATTGTTTAATAAGTGAGTGATTAGCATTAACAAAGCGTATCATTTTCGATTAGACCTTTTGTTAACTGATAACACCAGCAGGACTTTTTAATGACACACTTTTAGTCTCGGGGCTTCAGAACTCTCAATACGATAATTGAACCACTATCTACTCGGTTAGCGAGCTTATTATGAAAAAAGAAAATAAATTTTTATTGTAAAAAAGTGTTGACGTATATAATTGGCAATTTCTTCGCAAACGAGACCCTGTAAAGATGAAAATTCTTTCTTCGCAGTGAGCAGTCTTCACCACTGTTCCATGTTGATTTTCGCCTAACCGAACGACGGACGAACGACCTTGTGTTGTATGGTGTGCTGCTTATTATTTGCTTGGCAAACATTGCATTGCACTATTCTCATCTCATCAAAATCGCCTCGTTTTCTGCTAATTTTGCTTCTTTTCATTAAATCATTCATTGTTTTATAATTACAATAATATTTCTTATAATAATTGATTATCTATTTTTAAAAAAGATTAATTTTCGGTTTAAAATAAATTATTTTAAATTATTGTTTGGAAAATAACAATAAAATCAAAAGTGATTTATGGATTCTTCTTCTAATAGCTCGCAGCACTAATGCAGGCTGCACTGGCTGCAAGGACAAGGCTGCTCGACCCGATGCCATTCCTTGTTCCACCGCCTAAGCTCATATCGCTGAACTGCTCATACATTCAAAATCTCTTCAAACTCAGGTTTTGATGGGTCCTACTGCGCCAACGACGTATGTAGCAATTTCTCCGATAGACGGAAGGACATGGCTTAATCTAAGCTGCGCTCTGTCATGATTTTGTAATGCAAATCATATTCGAGCGAAGGTGGATACAATCGTGTGAGGTTCAGGCGTGGACCACTCACGCCTAAGGCATGAGTCAAAGATAGACAGATTTTCGATATATTCCACTCCAATTTTTGGCAGACGTATATAGTATAATACAATAGTGCATATTGCAGCCTAACAGCTACGAACTTTCGTTTTGATGGTCATTTCGAGACGATTTCTGAACATATTTTTAGCTGTGGCTATCTGACAGTTTCAGTTCCTATTACAGTTTCTTCTTTCGCTTAGCTATTTTGTATAGAAGTGGATCCAAGATATTTAAAATTTGGTACTTTTCCAATAAGTAATGAATAATTAAGGTGAAAGTTCCATTGATCCATTGATCCTAAGCCCATTTTTTGCTGCATTTCCTCATAACTATTAGCAAAAGCGACTGTTATCAGTGTTTTAAAGATCTTAATCTGTATTTCTCAGGACTGACTTGCACATCCCGGCAAGTGGTCCAAAATCCAGTCAATCGTATAATTGAATATTGAGTAGAAAAAAAGAAAAAAAGATGCATCCCTGACGAGCGCTAGTTTTTATTTTAAAATAATCTTGCAGTTCCCCATATTCACAGATTTGAGCCGATGAAATGCCTTTTAGGAGTCGAATGGTCTCTGGAATACTATCGCACTCGATCATCCTACAGAATTTCGATTTATCAGTTAAGATGAACACAGATATAAAATCAATAAAAGGATTGCAGATATTTGAAGCGAAGTTGCACTCTCCTTAACTTGAGTATTTGGTTGGCACAGCCGTACATCCAGCTATCTTGAACTGCTATAAGTCTATTCGACAGAAGTGGGGAAAGGACAGAAATTAGACGTCTAATAGCCCAATTTCTCTATAATTATCTCTATAATTATAGTAGATCTTTCTTAAGGATGTAAGATGCTTTAATAGCTGGAATTAGTTCTTTCTTCCATACCAAAAAAATTAGCCGTTGAAAGCGAATCGTGAATGAAGTTAAACACCTGAAGTCTTTTGGTTATATATTCGCCTGAAGTCTTTTGGTTATATTTGAAAATTTCTGAATAACAGAGATTATTTGTTGTTCTATTGATGGCTGGAAGTTGCAGTAGACATGTGCCTTTTTCTGACAAGCGTTTTCTGCGATGACACATGGCGAAATCATGGTTGAATTTAGTCTCAAAGTTTACTGTGCAAGGCGGTCTCTGCAAGCACACCATATCATCTCGAATCATTTCACTGACTGTTTTTCAAGCTTTGATTGATTTGTGAAGTCGGAATAATTTCCTGTTATGGCCTATTGGAGTAGCCATTTTCAGAGCAGTATCGCTCCAATAACGATGTCTGTCTTGGTGGTGTTGTCGTGTGCCTTCTTAGCATTCGATAGTTGCTCTGGTAGCCTTTTCGAACATTTGGACTATCGGTTTCGATATTTTGAATACATTTCCGAGCAATATATCCTAACGTGGACTCGGCAGACTTTCAGGAACATGCCTTCAGTTGGCGATTCCAAAGGTTTTAACATTTTCATTATCGTTGAAATGTTTGATAATTTGGTTTCGGTCGCGCCATTCTCATATTCTGTTTGGAACATTTTGGAGGCACTGTTTCCTGCGTTTCCTACGTCAACTTCACGCAGATCTTGGCTCAAATCATAAGGTCGTATCGTGAGGTTTTTAGCGCCGCGAAAGAAACGGTGTTTATTGCAGAACTCTTTCAACATCGACTGGCCAGGATACAATCGGTCTGGTTAGTTGGTTATCCAGAAAGTTGTGCGTGGTTACATTTTTTTAATGTAGAAGTATTGGTAGCAAAAAGTCCAAGTTCCCCGGCAAATTGAAGAAAGCGTTCTACATTGGGGCAACGAACTCTATCGCCATATTTGCCAACCACAAAGCCCATCGTGGTCTCGTAATCGCGCACATCCCAACCACATCCGATCATGACAGCCTTTCGGAAAAAGGCTGTTGGCAGTTCCGCATAGAACCTATTTTTGTTATTGTTATCTATGTATAAGGTAGCAACATGTATATATTGATGATCGAGACATTGTAGAATTTCCATTTGAATGGAGATAGGCCACACGGTCATTAGCCACGGGGAGATTCCTTTGAGGTTCCTTGATAGTCGTTATACGCCATTTAATCCTGAATTATCCAAAGTTACACAATAATATAGCCACTGTATCTGCTCGGAGCCAGATGTAATGCACCAATCCGTAGGTAAGAAGATGAATTTCAGATAAACAACATTGTCCACCGTGATTTAAGGATTAAACGGATAATTCTGTGGAGATAAGTAAAATATTTCACTACTCTATTATGTTATCATTACTTTTTTAACGGCGTTTACTGTTTCTGATTCGTTCAGCTGCCTCCACCTCAGTGGATAGGAATAATATTACGAAAGTTTGAAAAGAAATTTTGCAAAGAATTGCAAAAAATGGCGAAACGGCGAAAGGACTTAGAGCAGTATTAACAGCAGCAACGACGCAACAATAGTCGAACACAAGAGGTTCACAGCAGATGTGCGATTTTTTAATATTTACATGATGAATGGTAAAAAAATAATGCAAATAATAAAACCGACGATACTGTTGCTGCTGCTATTTTGATAAATCGTTGGCGCTTTTTTTGCCCAATCGTTTGCAATAAATTGGAGAAATGTTTGTCCAAAACGATCCCACTTTGTTTATTTTTCTGATTCACGCAAGTTATATTTTCATTTTTATAATTTTCTAAAATGGTTTTATATCTCATTTTCTGGTTCTTCCATTCTGAGCCAGGAGGAGCAGAATAGCCGAGTGCATATCATTGAGGCGAGGGTTCGATTCTCACAGCAGTGAAATTGTAGCCCAAGTGGTTCTGATGACCCACTTGCACTGCCATCGCCGAGTGAATTCACTAGGTAAAGATTTCTTACTAACAGCCAGCAGAACTCATCAGAAATGGTGAGCACCCTAATTACTTTCTTTACGTTCTAATTTGGAGGGGTTAGAAAATGTTTTCGAACTCTCAACTTCCTCTTCATCATTTGTGAACAAAGTGCAAATGTAAGCGACATTACATTCGCTTTGCTTCTTTTTTAAGGAACACCAGGTTCAGTTCATTGCATTCAGTCCATATTGATTAGTCTAGAATCTTCTTGTTCTTCTAACAGCTCTCACCATTACTGGTTAGGTTGGCTGCAACGGCTACAAGTACGCTTCCAAGCGGCGCGGTCTGATGCCATCATCGACAGTAATGGAAACCATTCCTTTTTCCATCATCTAAATCCATATCTTGCTGGTCCACCTATACGTTCAAAATCTTTTCGTATTAATCCAGGTCTTGATTGGCTCACCTCGCTTTTGACGCCAGCCATCACAGGGTTAAGCAAGTAACGAAATGTGAGTCAGTTCATATGATGGATGACGGAGAACGTGCGCTAACCACCGAAGGCGGCGCTCTGTAAAAACATTATTTATGCAAGTGATATTTGAACAAAGATGGCTGTGATCTTGTGATGTTTTATCCGCTCGATGGATCCCTAATATGTATATCTTAGACAAGAGTGGTCAAAGGCAGATAACTTCTTAATATCCTCCACTCTCATTGGCCATGTCTCAGAACCATATAGCAAAATCGAGCGGATCACGGCAATATAGATGCGAACTTTCGTTTTTATGGTGATTTCACGACGTCCATCCATAAAGGTCTCGTCACATTTCTAGCTGCCGAGTTGTAATATCATCTTTTACCTGTCCATTTGGTATTAGATTGGACCCAAGGTATTTGAAATCGGGCACTTCCTCAACCGGCAATGAATTTACAAAAAGCGACTTCTTGCACATAAGACGAAAAGACTTTCGTTTTATTTACATTGATCCCAAGTCCGATTTTCGCTGCAGTTTCTGACACGTTATTTAATATTACTTTTATTTCTATCAGCAAAAAGGACGACATCATCACGATATTCAAGATCTGTGATACTATGCTCTGGAATAATTCGGAGTGCCGAAAAGCAGTATCCATTATCTAGTCTATTGCATAATTGAATATTGTGGGAAAAGGGGCGCAGCGATGACGAGCACCTGTTCTTATTTCTGTCAGCTCCCCTTATACACAGACCTGCACCGACGTGCGCTCATAAAATGCCTTTATGAGTCTAATGATTTTCTCTGGAACACCGTCATGTTCCATCATCCTCCAAAGCGCCGCTCTATCAATTGAATCAAAGGCAGCCTCAAAGTCGATGAAACACTTGACAATGGGTTGCAAATATTTGAAGCGATGTTCCACCACCCATCTTAGTGTGAATATCTGGTCAGCACAACCGCGCTCTGGTCTGAAACCAGCTTGATTAGGGCGTCCCGTACTTCCATAAGTCTGTTGAGTAGCAGGGAAGCAAAAAATTTTTGCTGAGTCGTCTAATAGGCTGATTCCTCGATAATTGTCGCAGTATGTCCTATCGATCCTTTCTTGAGAATTGGGAGCAGAACTGTTTTGCTCCAATCATCTGGTAATATTTCTTTTTTCCATACTAAAGAGTACATTTGTTGAAGATGCGTTATGAAGGACAATGGACAGCATTTGAAAAGCCCGAAGACCATCTTCTCCTGGAGTTTTGTTGGCCTTAAGCTTATGGATAACTGAAATTATTTCTTCTTCTGTTGGAGGCTCGCAATTGAAAGCGTATGCTTCGGCAAATGTATCAGCTATATCAGGGCAATAGATGGTGCTTCATGGTTAAATTTGGCCTCAAAGAATTCTTTCCATCTTATGAGGCGATTCTTAATACTTTTGATTAGTGCGCCATTGCTATCTCTTACCATTTGATTGATCGTTCCCCGAGTCATAGTTGCTTTATGAAGAAGGCAGAATAATTTCCTATTATCGCCTAATCGAGCCGCTGCTTCCATTCTTGAGACCATGTCACTCCAATAGAGATTCTGTCCAGCCTTGCTGCTTTCGTTGCAAATCTTCGAAGGACCCGGTAGTCAGGATCATCTGACATTCTTTGTGATTTGGTAGCTTTTTCAGACAATTGGACAGTTGTTTCCGATACCCAACTAGCGCACTTCCTATTATATGCCCTAGCGTGGAAGTAGCTGATTTTCGGAGACATTCCTGTAGTTTGGACCAGTATTCATTTGCCGTTCCAGCAAAATCATTGATATTTGTATCATTGAGGTGCTTCAATAATTCGGTTTGAATGCGCTCACTATCGCCGAATTTTTTAGTTTTTAGTTGAAGGAACTTGTGAGATGCTGTTTTCTGCGAGTTGTCAATTTTATGCGGATCTTGTCTCGAACCATAACATGGTCAGATCAATGAAGATTGCTTGTTTCAGCTCTGCGATAGGAACGACTATCTAGTACGGAACTCTTCCAACGGCGACTGACTAAGATAATCAATCTGATTGAAGTGTTGGTTATCCGGAGAATTCCACGTGACTAGATGTTTTCTATAATGTTCTATAATATAATGTTTTCCGGAAGTAAGTATTAATAAGAAAAAGTTCATGCTCTTCGGCATAACGAAGAAGACGTTTCCCATTAACACACCGGTCTCCGATGCCATATTTGCCAATTGTTGAGGTCATCGTAGTTGCATTATGATTTACGCGAGCTTTCCAGTCTCCCCCGATTATAATCATGTCATGTTTCTGTAGAAACTTAGTTGAAGCTCCGCATAGAATTTATCTTTATCACGGTCATCTGCCGACAGAGTTGGAGCATAGACACTGATGACCGAAATATTGCAGAACTTACCCTTAAAACGGGCATAGGACATATGGTCGTTTACCGGTTTCCATTCAATCAAAGGGGAATTGGCCTTTTCAGACAAGTTCGCTAATCGCTACGCCATTTCGTCCCGAGTTATTCGAAGCACCACAGTGATATAGGCAGTATCTCTGGTCTGAACCAGGATTAATAATTGCTCGAGACTCAAAGTGAGAAAGATGGACCTCCGACAAGCAAGCGATATCCACACGATACTTAGACAGGGTGAGGACAGTGATCGCTTGGCTTGCAACATCCATAAGCGTTCTGACGTTCCATGCTGATACGGCTAATACCTCGCCTCGCTTGCAAAAGGCTATTCCCCTTGACATGTTTCGAGTAATTACCCTAGCTTGAGAGCACATTTTATTTACCAGCCTTAGGATCGCTTTAAGTCCGGATTTTATACTTACCGCATGTACCACCGTGCTCGAAGTATCATGCTCGTCGGGAGACGCGGACGCCGGACGCCTTACCAAGTGTATCTGACCCTTTCACCATAGAGTCACTTGGGGATAGAGTTACAGGTGGGTCCCCACCAGCCACTCGGATTTTTGACATAATAGCAGGTTTACTCCTGCCAAAGAATAAAAAAATTAAATTTGAAGGAAATAATAAAACGAACAATGAAATTTAAAAAAAAAAAAAATTAGCCTAGAATGACGATTAAAATTTTGTTTTCAGTCTTTTTCAGTCTTTTTTAGAGAAATAATTTTCGCATTTATTCATTTCGTTATTGGTGACAATCAAAATATTTTATCAAAATTTGATAATTATCAACAAAATACGAATGAATGCTCTCTCTCTCGTTTATAATTTCAAACCCTAACCTTTTAAAGAATGCTTCAGGTAGATTTTCCATCGATAGACGATGCTTTCTCGTCATTCATCGTTGGTTAATCTCATCTTTTATTTGCTGATACTGTCAGTGATAAATGCAAACTATGATTACGACGACAGTTTCATGGAATTTGCTTCAAGTGAAGGTGGTATGTATGTTTTGGTATTTGGCCTTAAATAATATTTTGCAGATTGTCTTTTTCGTTTGTGCTTTCCGATTAGAATGTCTTCTTTTTCCTTCTCATATATATTCTCAGTTATCACATTTGTTGCATTTATTATACTTGCAGTTTTTTTATTACTTTAACTTTACTGAAAGGAAAATTATGCATCAACATTAAATTAAATAAATTTAACATCTGAGCCGCCGAGCTTGTTTTTTCGGCTAAGCCATAATAGATTCGATTCTCGTTCCTTGACATGAATAAGCTTATTACTAATTCACATGGTGATGGAGACCTATTGCTCTAGATTAACTAAAACCAGAAAAAGAAAAGTGGATCCGCTTTTTCATATTGAATTCTTTTTTCAGAAAGAGGGCTTTTTCCTAACATATTCAATCTTGCGACAAATGCTTTAATCTGGGCAGATGCAACATGTGGAGAAGAACATAAAGAAATATATTGCAAACTGGTTGAACATGTCTTTAACAGGTTTTTGAACTATCCATTAAACATCCTTATTCATTGAATTGAATAAGAGGACCAGATAGTCAAAACATTCCTGCTTATTGGTGGAAGTTATCGTTAGCAGAATTGATCTGCCAGGACTCCACCTGTATTTTTGTCCCCAACTGGCGAAATTTCTGGTCAAAAGGTTTCAAGAAAAATTTCGACTTTCATTTGAAAAATTTCCAAAATATTCAGAATTAGAACCAGAAATGATGAGTATTATTATTGAAAAACTGAACTGAATGATATTTTGTTATCAGACATAATATTAGTGAATTGATAGGAAAGTGGAAAAATTTAAATGTTTTTTAAACCACTTTCGAATATAGCAAAAGCCATTTAAAAAATGTAGCAACCGAGTCTACCTTCTTTAGAAAGTTATTTGACTATCTAGGATGAGGTCCTTTTCCTAAAGATCCACTTAGTGGTGCTTACTTCCGCATCAGCTTTACTTCATTTTTTACAGGTTTATTTTTAAACAGGAGTCGAAAGCTCTTCTTCTACAATCAAAACAATTTGCAATAATCATACCGTCATTTTAATTTATGAAATTGAAAAAAGCATCTCAGCTTAATATCAATTATATGTCAAATTTTTCAGGCAGCCACAGTGCGATGTTTGTGATGCAAATGACGCCAAAAAGCGGCATCCAATTGAATTTGCTATTGATGGTACTCGACGTTGGTGGCAGAGTCCTTCTTTGGCTAATGGTCTTGAATATGAAAGAATCAATATTACCATTGACCTTCGACAAGTATATGTTGATTTCACTGCTGGTTCTTTTTTTCTAAAAGTGCTCACCATTTCTAATTAAGCTCGCTCCACTATTTAATCGGACAAGATAAATTTTAGCAGTTGACGATAAAAGCACGATAGTTGAGTCAGTCGCCCGCATTATCTACTGCTGGATTATTTATTATTATTTATCAATTTGCTAATTAATTATTATTATGCAAATTAATTATTATTTTCTAAAATAATTTATAAATCTCTATGCACTCTTAAAATTCATTCTCATCTTTTGGCGGAATGGAGTGATTTTTAAAAATTGGTGGTCCTCATATTAAAAAAAATTTAAAAAGACTGACTCCTAGTGACCAGATATCCTCACTCAAATCGTCAAACTCCGTCGCTTAATCGCTATTTCTCTTTGCATTTCCTCAATATTCTTTCGAACCTTTCACACTGCTTTCACACCACTTTTCTCGTAAAATTGCAATATTTGCTATGGCTTTCAGAGAATATAACGGCTTTGTTTTCAGTGACAAAAATTATATGAAGAATAAGGGAGTATTTAAGAGAGAATATTTAAGAAAAAAATGTCAAACTTAAGAAAGTAAAAGTGTTTTTATGGAATATTTAAAGGAAATAACAAGTTTCTGGAATATAAAGGAAATATTATTGCTCCTGAGGAATTTATTAGGAAAGTATAGTAGTGGGATTAATTCAGTAAGAAAATGATGAAAGGAGGGGAGGAGAATGGTATCAATGGAATCTAGCAGAAGTGCACATGACGAGGTATCTCGGAAAAGCATGAAATTTTGAGGGATCTGAAAGGGTATAAGGAAGTTTTCTGCAAAAATAACGGCTTATAATTTAGCTTGTGGCTTATGGATATAAAGAGCAGAGATTTCACTATTTGGGATAAGTTTCACTCAGCTTCTTTTCGGACATGGATATTCACATAGCAGTTTGTTGTATAATCTAGTAAACCAGTCTTTAGCACGGGGGAATTTCTGGTCCATTAAAATGTTAAAAAAACTGAAAAAACTGATACGTGTAATTATCTTTGATATTGCAAGCTTCATTATATTCCCTTAACATTGACAGGAGTAGACCTGTTCAAAAATCCCGATGATGCTATCGATTCATTTATCGCCAAGGAACTATCTGGCATATTTGTCCAATGCGACAAGCCAGCTGAGAAAGTCTAACAGTAATGGTGAAAGCTCTTGAAAAAAAATTCTCTTAACACTATTTGAACCCTTTCTTTTTTATCCCTTCCTTCCAACAAAACCTAATTAATGCTCCTTACCTCGTACCACCAGTTTACTATTCCAGTGGACTTTATATCCTCACCATTTTCGTTCCTCTTAAATTCACCTCTTAAAATGTTCTGTTCTCTTAAATTTCTCTACAATTCTGTGGAATCTCACAACGTAAAATAATTTAAAATAGTAGTCTGTTTTAATAAATTCTTCACATGTCATGCAGTAACTATCTGAAAAATGTTTAATTCGAAAACAGGAATATCAAGTGGCATATATTATCGTGAAGAGTGCAATAGCTCCTCGACCAGGAACATGGGTACTTGAAAAATCGCTTGATGGCATTAATTATAAACCGTGGCAATATTACGCAACAAGCGACTCAGATTGTATGCGAGTTTTCGGTGTGCCAGCCACAACCGGTTTACCCAAATTTCTAAAAGATGATGAAGTAATTTTTTCATAATCCATATTTTTATATAAATCGCCAACGAAAAATGAACAAAATTTCGCAAAATTTGAAATTTTCAGTTACCATACTTTTTTGCTCAAAATATTTCGTTTGAAGATAGCCTTTTCTCCAATTTCCTCTTTTTCATCAAGTTAATTTATGCCTATGAATGAATTTTAATTTAATTTTAAAAGGTAAAGTAAGTAATTTTAAAGTATTTCGCGGAGATCTAAAACTGTAACAACTCGAATTAGCTATGTCGCAACTTCGATAATTAAACCATTGTTTAATGAATATTTTGTATTAATATTAATGAGAAAGAATATAAATGGCGAATATATAGAAAAAGAATATAATATAGATGAATGAAAATACAATAATTTAATATAACAATAATAAGAAATGTAAAACAAATTTGTATTGAAAGTATTTAATTAGTACTTTATCTCCTTTAAAATCAAGTCAATTGACAACAAGCCTTGTGGAGCAATGTTGCGGAGTGAAATCGCGACTTAATCGTCTCTCAGTCCATAATCCCGCTACACAGAGTGAAATAAAGGCGGCAACATGATGCAAGCATTTTATTCCATCGCTTTGTCGCCTATTATTCTTGTTCCCATGAATGCCATGTCCCTTCTTCTCTCCTTCTTGCTCACAAGGCTTTAGCCTTGTTTCACCATATCAATTTGTTGGCAGACATTATCTTTATCTATTCTGGCTTAGAGTAAAGAGAAATGTTTTTCACCTTTCTTTACTGGTTTCTTAAAATATTTTTTTAGATGAGTGAGAGTATCCTGTCCATTTTGTATCGCATTTGTATTCGCATTTGGGCGACATATAGTTTTCAGAATTATTGTTAGGAATATCAACAAAATTGTTGTGTAAAAATGAAATAAAAAATTGGTCTGCCAGCCGAATTTATTGCCAGTATACGGTGAACTTTGAAGATTTCTATTCATTTTCATTTTCTTACTGTTCATATTTAGGTAATTTGTACATCATATTATTCAAAACTTGATCCACTGGAAAATGGCGAAATCCATACCTCTCTTGTTAATGGTCGCCCAACAGCTGAGGCCGCTTCGGAATTACTTCAAGTCATTTACATTTTTGAAATTATTGTCTAATTTTTGATATTGAAACAGATGTTAGCTAAATTGTTTGCTTGGGGTCCTTTTTCAGTAGAAGATACAATTTCTGATTTGATTACACTTATACTTATCGTTTGTTTGAGACGAATGATCGAGCTTTTTTGCCTGGATCACTTAGGAATAACGGTAGGCCCTCCAACAACATGGTGTTAATAACAGATTTACCTTCATCATGAAATTGAACCTATATTATTTAACTTTAGTCAAAGCATACGATTCTGACACATTGCTCTTTTTACTTACTTACTTAATTATTTATATTTTCAGGAATTCACTAGAGCTAGGTTTGTCCGACTTCGGTTAATAAGTATTCGTACATTAAATGCTCATTTAATGATCATTAACAATCGGGCATCAAGGCATAGGCTTGATAAATCGGTTACGCGACGATATTTCTATGCTTTAAAAGATATAAGCATTGGAGGTCAATGTATTTGTCACGGTCATGCTGAAAGTTGTCCACCGGATCCAGTCACTGGTGTTAGTTTTTTCATTATTTTCATTACTGAAAACTATTTTGTGATTTTTTTTTGTTAAATATTATTTTCATTGCTCTTGGTTCTTTCGCTATTTTTTTCATTTTTACGGTTATTTATACTTTTAAAATCTTTTCAAAAATTAGCAAAGTTAATAAATATTTGAAGGATAAAATTTTAGGTAATTTTGGGTATTTTAGGTTTTTATAAAGTATTTTCAGCAACAAATAAAATTTTTAGCAATTTCGTTGTGAATGTCGGCACAATACTTGCGGTGAATCGTGCAGTAGTTGTTGTCCATTATTTAATCAATTGCCTTGGGCTCAAGGAACTCAATCACATCCAAATATTTGCCAAGGTTTCATTTTTTTTGAAAAAAATTAAATTTTCAATTGTATTTGCAAGTATCCATATTCTTCATATTCTTCATATTATCCTATAATACTTTTTTATTCAATGTTTTATATAGCTTGTCAATGTTTTAACCATGCTGACCGTTGCGAATATGATCCAGAAATCGAACGGCTTGGACTAAGCGTAACACCTGAGGGGATATTCGAAGGCGGCGGTAAATGTATCGATTGCAAGGTTTTTTAAGATTTTATCTCCAAATTCCATACTTTTGGGATTACAAACGCAATGGAATTAAAAATGACTTAATGAAAATTGGCCAAATTTATTGGCGGAAATTTCGATGTTCAATAAGGATTGATAACAAAAATTTCATTGTTATATTTCCATTTTGTGCTTTTTGCTTGAAGGATTTATAAAATTTATATTTATAATATTTATATTTATATTTATAAAAATATGCTTATAAAATTTTGTTATTTCAGCATAATACTGATGGTATTAACTGTGAACGCTGCAAATGGACTTATTATCGTCCTTCAGGTATAACTCATTATCGTGAGGACGCTTGCCGTCCATGTGATTGCGACCCGCTTGGATCAGAGCATAATAATTGCGTAAGAGATGAGACAAGTGCTGCAAATGACCAGGTTGCTTTTATATTATAAATTAAATATGGCAAACTTTAATTTTTTTTTTCAATAAGCACCCACCGTTTCAGTTAGACACAATCACCCACTGCGCTATTTTTTGAACCAGATAAGTTTTGCGAGAGTTTTTCATTTGCAAAATACGATAAATCGACAGCACTACTTTCATTTTCGGAAGACAGGTTTAGATGTAGCTAGCATCGACGCTCCGAAAGGAGAAGAACGACCCGCTGGACATTCAGTCACCCCTTAATTTTAATAATAACGGTTGTTAATCAATAATTTGCTTCATATATTAGTTATTTAATTGTCAATCTTTAGTCAAAAATTATTTAATTAATTAATTGCTAACCAGGACTTGGTTTTCAATTTGTCAAAAATCTTCGATAACCAGAGCGCGTATTTGATTCCATGTATTATGGTACTAATGGTAAGCCGTTGGTATTAACCTTTTGATTTTAGAGGCCTGGTGATTGCATATGCAAGCCTGGATTCGGAGGTAGACGATGCGACATTTGTGCTCGTGGTTATCGCAGTCATCCTTCGTGTGAGCCATGTCCATGTAATCAAGCAGGATCCTTGAATTTCGATACATGCGAAGAAGAAAAATGTGTTTGCAAAGCAAATGTGGAAGGAATATATTGTGATCGGTGCAAAGTATAAAAATCCGTTTATCGCTTATCCGTTTATCGTTAAATAATAATTTCACACAATTTATTTTCATTTTCATTTTTATAAATCATTCTTATTTAAATGAACGTTTTTTTTCAGGAAGGAACTATTAATTTGAATGCCAACAATCCTATCGGGTGTCAGACATGCTTTTGCTTTGGTCAGAGTGGCATATGCAGCGAAAAGAAATGGGATAGAGGACAGGTAAACAGAAAATTTCCCTCTTTTTGGAAATTTAAAGATCTTAAAATCGTTTATTTCCTTATTTTCTCGATGTTTGTGGTTATATCTATTGACCACTGCTCGACCATCCGTCTCAGCTTAAATCAAAATCAAACCACTTTTTTCGCAGATAATAAGAATGATTTTAGATTCGTGATAATATCGGATGGAACTTAACAGATTATTCACAGACAAAATCGGTTAAGCCGAAGTCAGAAAATGGAGAAATGTTGATATACAATATTGATGATCACAAAAGTGAAACACTTCATTACTGGAAAGCGCCAGCTATATTCCTCGGAAATATGGTTTTTTTTTGGTTTATCTTTTTTTTTCAAATTCTTTCGGTTATTTTAGGATATTTTTAATGATTTCTCGCAAAATATTAATTATATTGGTTTCATTGTTTTCAGTTAAAAAGCTATGGCGGTTATCTTCATTATTATGTTTATTTCGTACCTTCGAGTGATGGCGAATCTGTTCCAATTCCCGATGTCATATTAGAAGTATTTTTCGTTATTTGATTCCTTTCGCTTTTATAAGTCACCGTATAGTTATTATTTAAATCTATTCATTAAATCTTAAGAATTCTTCAACATTTTCTCTTATTCTTTTGAGTTAGATTTTGTAGGGAGATGGCCTCAAATTGGAATATCATAGTAGACAAGAACTTTTTCCACGTGAAAATATAAGTATGCTTATTCCCATACGGGAAACAATGGGGTGGTATAATTCGGCGACGAGAACTGCAGTTGATAAGACAGATCTTATGCGCGCTCTCGCTGATGTTAATAGCTTGCTTATTCGATCTACTTATCATCAAAATCAGGTTCAATCGAGGTATTTATGTTTTATTCTTGAGTTTTTGTAACCAAATGATTTCAATTTATGAATTATTTTTATGTTTTTCATCTAATAGGTCTTCTGCATTAACTGCTTTATTTTTTTATAAATCATCTGTTCAATGCTTCAGTTTTTTGAATTTAAAATCCTGAAATTTAAAATTTGTAAATAATATTCTATATTTTCTACAGCTTTTTCAGCATCTATGGTCTTTCTCTCGATACTGCTACTGAACCTCAAAAAAAAAAGGAAATGGAGGACGAAATGGATGCTTCAAAGCCGAAAACTTTAATAGATACTTTGATGAGAGGTGTTGAAATCTGCGAATGTCCCGAAAATTTTTCTGGAACCAGCTGCGAGGTAATCCGCTCACACTGTCTACACTATTTATGTATTTGATTCATTTATTTGAGTGACCAAATAGTACTTTTGAATGAAAATGAAAGAATGAAAATTGATGCAAGAAATATTAAAATTGGAAAATATGTGCAATGTCGATGATAAATAAATATAAGATGAAAACTTTTTAAAGGAGAAAGTATTTACAATAAGCATTTAATTCTTTATTCACCTGAAATAAAAATTTAGCAATGTGTCGCTGGTTATCGTCGCGTCAATGCTCAGTTGTATGCAGGTAAATGTGAACAATGTATTTGTGAAGGCCATTCAAATAAATGCGATCCATATACTGGCCACTGCCTTGATTGTCAGGTAAGTTATTCCACTTTCTTTTAGGCCTGGATATCTTGACGTTGAAATGGGAAAAAAACTCACATTTCGGTCTTCACTAATTTAAGTCTTAAACTGAACAAATCTTAAATTGAAATTCAGATTTTTCTCCAAATTTTTTCAATTATAAGTTAGAAGTAAGCAGTTGTAGTATTATTTGTTTGTCATCAGTGGAAACAATATTGTATTTTCATATCTTTCCTTTATATTTTTATAAATTTTAGGTTATCTCAAAAATATTATCGTATTTCAAAAATTTAAATTCAGACATCTGAAAATATATTATACTATGCTCAGTTATAAATTCGCCATCTTTTTCAACAGTTCTTTCTCATTAGAATTTCATAAATTTCATGAATTCATTTTTTCTTCTCTCTTCTTCTTCTAACAACTCTCACCATTGCTGGTCAGGTTGACTGCACTGTCTACAGGGATAAGACGTTTCGAAGATCTTGCGATCTGATGCCATCGACTATAATAAAAGCCATTCCTTTTTCCTTCGTCTACGTCCATTTAGTGCTAATCTACCTATAAGTTCAAAATCTTGCAGTATCAGTCCAGGTCTTGATTGGTCCACTTTGTTTATGACAGAGAAGGCAACGCTATGATGGTGCTATTAACGCAAATAGTATTTGAGAGAAATTAAATGCGATAGTGTGAGTTTTATCCACTTGACCAATCCGCAAAATATCTTAAACATGATCAAAAGCAGATAACTTCTTTATATCCTCCATTCTCATTGATCATCATTGTCTCGCAGCCATATTGCAAAATCGAAGCAATCGCGACTATATAGATACGGACTTTCGTTTTTATAGTGATTTCACAACTGGTCCATAAAGATTTCGTCAACCGGAAGAACGCATTTTTAACTACCGTGATCCAGGTTGTAATATCGTCTTTTGCCTGGCCATTTAATATTGAAGTGGATCCAAGGTATTTGAAATCGGGCACTTCCTTAACCGGCAATGAATTTACAAAAAGAGGCATTTTATCAGCTTCTTATGTATACAAAGATATATTCGAGGCTTTTACATCGCAGAAAACTGATAATACTTTTAAGATAACTTAATGTTTAAAAAACTTTGTTTTGAGGAAGCGATCAAAAATCTTTAAATAAAAATTTTTGCAAAACTGGCAAAGCCTATGTTTTATAGGATCAACTTCTTTTTAATTTTTAGCTCATTTTTTACTCAAAAAATAGTAAATGATATCATATAAAACAAATATAATGAATGAATGATGTCGTGAAAAGTAATGATTAAATTCAGTTAAAAAAAATATTTCAAAGGAATGACTTAACGTACTCGTCGATAGTTCCACGAATTGACGTTTAGCATTTACAACCAATTGAAATCTTTATTACAATACAAATAATAATACGAATAAAACGACGTGCGAAACAATATATATATATTTATATATATATATATATATAAACTATATACTGTATAAACTGCTTAAATTAAAATTTAGCGAGAAAAAAGAAAGTTATGCGATTCCCACCTCGCTTAAAAATAAATATTGAATGCTAACCAGGATTGAATTAAACAGATGAAAAAATGACCCTAAAATATGGCAAAATGGAGCAAAATAGTGAAAAATTTACCTGAACAAACAATAAATTGATCTAACGAAGCAATGAAGAACTGACCATAGCAAACGATAAAAACTTTATAATTTATAATCTTATGATGTAATTATTTTTGAATAATTTTATAATAAATATTGCAGCATAATACTACGGGATTTCGTTGTCATCAGTGTTTACCTGGTTATTATGGAAATCCTTCACTGGGAGGAGAAATGGGACAATGTCGATCTTGTGCATGTCCCACCATTGATAACAATTTTTCTTCCCAGTGTGCGCTCACACAGTTAGTAGTCGAAGGTGTTGCTGCATCTAGTGAAGATGCCTACGTATGTACCGCTTGTGAACAGGGCTATGATGGAAACAAATGTGAAGTGTTAGTGTGTTCTTTTTGTTGATTTAAAATGATCAAAGGTTTTACGGAAATGTTCAATAGTTTTCCGAATTTTCGAACAAAACTTTACTGAAAAATTTATATCTATGATAGGCAACTGCATAAATTATCCAGTAACTTTCTTTTTGCAGTTGTGCCGATGGTTATTTTGGCGATCCATTAGCTATGAATGGTTCATGCCGACCTTGTGAATGTAATGGAAATATTGACCCAATGGCAATTGGGAACTGTGATAGGACTACAGGAAAATGCTTGAAATGTATTTATAATACTGATGGTGATCACTGTGAATATTGCAAGGAAAATCATTGGGGCAATGTTAATAATAAATCTTGCAAACCATGTAATTGTCATCCGAAAGGATCAAACGTCGCTAGCTGCGATAATTCAACAGGTTCCTGTGATTGTCGTGAGAATTATGAAGGCGCTCAATGTGACAGATGCAAGGTTATTAAAAAGCTGGCTATTTTATCTATGATCCCATTTTGAATTATTTTTGTTAAAATTGCGATTAAAATATTTCAGATTTCGGAAGCGAAAATTTTAGACCACAGAAAGATTATTTTTTATATATTTATAGATTACAGGATGGTCATGGTGACATTGAAAATAAGTGTCCTTTGTGCAAGTGTAATTCTACAGGTTCATTTGGCAGTGAATGTGATCAGGTTTCTGGCCAGGTAATTTCGGAATTTTAGTATTATTATTAATCTCTATTACTAAACTAAAAAAAAATAAATGTAGATCTATGTAGGTTGGGAATGAAATGGCTCAATGGGTTGTTGTTCAATTGGGAACGCCGATGTTGAGGTTCGATTCCCCGTAGAAGTGAATCTGGAATAAAAATCTGGAATATTAGTATAAAATCCGGGTGATGGTGGCGATTCACCTGTATTTCTATCGCCCGGGGACTCCTTAGCACATTGCCCAGTTGCAACAAACCAGTGAAGCGAGTTTAACCAGTTATGGTGAGGACTCTTTAAAAAAAAATATAAGTCTATATATAAATATTCTATGGGCTAAATCAGGAAAACTAATTTAAATAATAGATAATTTAAGAAATTAAGCGAAAAAATCCATTGATCATAATTTAGTGTGCTTGTAAAACTGGTGTATTTGGCAAACATTGTGATATGTGTCGTGCAAGTTATTTTAATTTCACTGAATTCGGGTGCCAGTTTTGTCATTGCAATACATATGGTGCAATTGATAACGGAAAATGTGATAATATGACAGGAAAATGTGAATGCCGTTCAAATGTAATTGGAAATATGTGTGAGATATGTGCAAATGGATTTTTCAATATAACAAGCAAAATTGGATGCCAGGCGAGCGAATTTTTCAAATTATTCTTGCTTTTAAGCAGGGGTTTGCATACATTTGGTTTCACAAACATCTTTGCTAGGAATGTGAATGCGATGAAAAAGGTTCTGAAGATACCCAGTGCGATATTCACACTGGGCAGTGCATCTGTAAGCCTGGAGTCACTGGACTGAAATGTAAGAAATGCGCACCAAATCACTTTGGCATGAGTGAAGAAGGTTGTAAAGGTAAATAATATTTTATTTACTGTTGTATTTCATTTGCAACTGAAGAAAATTATCATAAATCATCATACAAATATTTCTGGTTGTGAACATGTAATAAAATTAAAAATAATTGAAAAATTTAATTAGAAATTCTATTCAAAGGGCTAATCAAAATCTCGTTCCAGAATGTCAAATATGCCCTGCCCCCGGGCAGGTTTGCGATCCTATCACTGGGGATTGTGTTTGCCCACCTAATACGGTTGGTGAAATTTGTGAAAATTGTACGACTAATGCATGGGACTATGATCCCTTAAGAGGTTGTACATTGTGTGAATGCTCGGATATTGGTGCAGATGGACCTGATTGTAGCCCAGTGAATGGTCAGGTAATACCCATTACCCATAGAATTATAGTTCTATAAAATTTCCATTAATTATTGCGTTTCATTTGGTAAATCCAAAAAAATTTATTTTCTAGTGTAATTGTCGTTCTGGTTACGTAGGAATTAAATGTGATCGCTGCACTCACGGATATTTCAATTTTCCGAATTGCGAACCCTGCAACTGTGATCTATCGGGTGTGGATCCAAAAAGCTGTGGAAGTGAGGGGTCATGTTTATGTGATGACAGTGGACAATGTTCATGCAAGGTATGTAAATTTTCCGCGGAATTAAAATTTCACCAGAAAAAAATAGTGATTTATAATCTTTAATCTTAATAAATTAAATATAATAAATATAATCTTTACAGATTAAATTATTTAAGTTTATTTAATTTTTTCTTTAAAAAACTTTCAATCATTTCCATTTCAGAAGAATGTAAAAGGAGAGAAATGTGATATATGCGTCGAACATAGTTTCAGCCTGGAAAAGTCGAATCCTTTAGGTTGTACAGAGTGTTTTTGCTTTAATCGAACGAATTCATGTAAGCAAAGCAACCTTGTTTGGCAGCAAATATATGCCGATGATCGTGAAGTTAATTTTAAATTGATCAAATGTTTAATGAGCGTTTGTTTCGAAGGCGATATTTTAGATGAAAAATGATTATAGGAAGATTTATTCGGAGTTGATTATATGCTTTTATGCTAACGGAAGATTCAACTGTAGATGCTCGTTAAAAAAAAAGTGATAATTAAATAGTTTACAAACCCTAATGTGTGCCATTATCTGTAAAGAATTCACTTTCGATGAATGTCAGGTAATATTCCAAGAACCGTGGCAATATTTTACTCGTAAACATAATATCAACATTCTGAAGGAATATCCTCAACGGTATAATAGTTATCCGGCAGATGTTTCACCGGTATATTGGTAAATTTTTTAGCAATTAAATTTATTTTTGGTGGAATTTTTGCGAAATAATCTGCCTTTAGGCCAATGCCGATGAGTTTTCTTGGTGATAAAACTACTTCATATAACGGATTTATACGGTTCAAAGTGGTAAATTCCGATAACCAGCGTGGTATAGATGAGCGGATTCCAGATGCACAGTACTTTCGCTATTTTCCTCAAATTGTTTTGGTTAGTTTTTATTATTGTAACCAGATATCATTCTCAATATAGATACTTACTGAAGTATCTAAAGTTTTACTAAAATTTTTAGAATAAGATTTTTAAGGTTTTTACTAAAGTTCACAATAAGATGTAAAAAGTTTTAAGTTTAAATTTTATTTGGTTAATAATTTAATAATTTTATAATTCCTTAATAATGCAAAGTGCATATTTTCATTTAAAAAAAAGTTAGTATAAATCAATAAATTGCAGTTCGAATTTCGAATTATATTAATATTTAGATTGGAAATCATCGCATTATTTTGGAGTATGTGCCTGATGATATCAGTGATAATGGCAGATATAAAGTGAAGATACATGAGAGCCAATGGCATTCTCGACTAAGCCCCGAAATCCCAGTCTCCAGAAAACTGATGATGATAGCGTTACAAAATATCCACAGTTTATACATAAGAGCCACATATAACTATCCAGCAAGGTATTTTTTTATTTTTTTGAATTTTGAACATTTTTTCTCTGCAAATACTTGAAATAATGACTTTGGTAAATTTATGCAGTGAAAAATAAAAGAACTGACAAAGAATAGTTTATATTTTCTAATTTTTAAGATATAAAATTTTAGTATATTTTAGTATATAGTATAAAATTTTAGTATATATAATTCAGGGGCGATTTGGCAGCAATCAAGGAAGTAAGTATTGATATCGGCGTAATGGAAAATGTTTCTGATACTAATGCTGTGGCCACTGGTGTTGAAATGTGTGAATGCCTAAAAGGATATGCTGGTTATTCGTGTCAAAATGCAGATGAAGGCTACTGTAGAAAGAGACAGCCGGATTATTTAAACAGTGAGGATGACCTTATGTTAATTGGTTGGTCGGAACCTTGCGCATGCAATGGTCATTCAACAACATGTAATCCGGAAACTTGTAGATGCATTGTAAGTCATTTAAGGGCCAATATTCAATAAAAGTTGCAAATGATGTGAGGATGTTAAAATCTTATAAAGGAGTGTTTTTTTCCTTCCCTTGCATAAAAATCATTTCTAGCCATGCCAGATTAAGGAAGATTGAATTGTGATTTTTTGTGTCATCAATTATAATTTCAGAACTGTGAACATAATACATTCGGTGATTACTGTCAATATTGCAAACCTGGATATTTCGGAGACGCATTGTTACCTGGTCCATATGTTTGTACAAAATGCGCCTGTCCCTTAGCAAACAATAGTTTTAGTAATACTTGTGTAGCAGTTAATAGTGGACGTGGATACCTTTGCGACTCATGCAAGCCAGGTTATACTGGATTATATTGTGAAACTTGTATCAGCGGTTTCTTTGGCAACCCAAATGTAGAAGGAGGTTTTTGTGCTGAATGTGATTGTCATCCAAATGGATCTAAGCATGGCGTATGTGATGTTGTAAGTCTTAATCATTATTTTGTAAGATTAAAATTTCACAGTAAATTTAATAAATGAAATATTTTATTAACATCAAAATATTGAAATGAGACCTGTGAATTAAAATGTATTCAATCAATCAGAAGTTTAAGACAAAGAATTCTTGATTTATATTTTTTTGTTAAGTTTCCCTTCAATTTTCTTCAAAATTCGAAAGAAAATGAAAATAATGTTCGAAAAATAATGTTTTTAGAACACTGGACAGTGTGAATGTCACGAGGGAATCACTGGTCGAGACTGTTCGCTGTGTCAGGAACGACATGCATTCGTTGGTGGGATATGTTTATCTTGCGATCAAGCTTGTACTGCAGAGCTTATGACTATGATAGACGAACTTGAAAGAACTCTTTCATCACAAAATTTTTCTGGTCTCCGACCAATTCCCTGGAAACGAATCGCACGTATAGGAAATGACATTAAAAGTTTGTTTGTTATTATTAGTAAAATAAGCGTTTATTTTATTTTTCCAAAATTTGTTTCCTGAAAGAAGGCATAAATTTTTCAAATGACAGGATCATATATTAGGATCATATAGCAAGATAATAAAATTGATAATAAGGCTATATTCTTTATTCTTTTTATTTTATAGGTTTACATGCAATATTGGATTCCATCCAGTTAGATAAAAGTGCTGCAGAATCCTTGATAAGCGAAATAGGTACCAATAAAATACCTTTGGTAGAAATGAAGGCTGTAGTTGATCAAGCACGTTATATCCAAGAGCGATCTAATAAATCGAAAAACAAGATTGATGAAATCGTTTATGAAGCAATCGCACTTGGCAAAAGTGTTCAAAAAGAACACAGCAGGGTGTATGGTTTGGTTCAACAACTCATTCATTATGTGTCGTTTGGTGGTCATGGTGATGGAAAACTGGCCAATTTGTTAACTGACGTCATGCTACATGAAACTAGATCTTACTTGGATGCAATAAAAGAACGAGGACAATATATTGACAAGCGGCATAATCGTGGTATCATTGAATTTGAGTATGTATTTAATTACTTTTGTTAATTACCTTAATTACATAATTACGCCTTGACATTACATCACTTTATCTGGTAAGATGTGCACAGATTGAGAAAATTTAAGTTCCCTATTTTACCTATGTTAAATTCTTTTTGCTTGATTTATTTTATTCTTTGCAGTAAAGCAGAAGAACTATTAAAGAAAATAACATCGAAAAAATTGAATAACACAGTTTTTGAATCACTCAAACAACGTTTGCAAACTTTTCGCCAGTGGGTAGATGACTACAGAGCTACGGTTTGGGATCATGCACGTCAAAATACTCTAGCAGCTAACAGAGTTTCTGGCGTTGTGTCAAAAAGAATAGAACGCTTTAATGATGTTGCTTCAAACATCACAGATATATTAGTGAAAGCTACTAATGAAATTGGAATGGCTGAAAATATGGTAGTAGAAGCGAAAACTGACAAAATTTTGAGTATGTACGACGATTTTAAGGTATAATAAGTTCTTCCACATTTATCAATTCTACCACATTTTACTTTTCTCGAGATTAAATTTTTTTATTCTTTGGATCTCATTTTAAATTGTAAATTACAACAACATAATTTATGGATAGATATCTATAGATTCATCAATAAATCCTTAATATAATGCATGATCGTTGAGTGATGTTTTAATTTGGATCAAGCCATCATAATTTTATTTTTCACGAGAATGAGCCTATTATTGGGCGTGGACTCCACTGGTACTGGAAACCCACTCGTATCCATATCTGCTTTTACGAAGAAATCTGATTCTAAATTTGCCAAAATTGGTTGCAGCCAGCCAAACAAGAGATTAATTCAGCAAAAAGGAGAGGACAGGATGATTTATTAAATCTATTGATTTCTAACAAGGATCATTTGTCGGAAAATCAACTGGAGATAGAAATAAATGTTCGCCTGCAGCGATTTCAGTTCAAATGATGTCTTTAGTTCTCCTTGAGAGACCGTTAAAAGGAATGGTCGAATTATTTTTCCTCTTCAATAGATTACTCAATTTTTAAAAATATTGACTTTTTCTTGTCATATATCTTATGATGAAAATTTCTTAAGAATCTTAACGATACATTATTTCCTATAATACGAGAAACTATGGAGAAATGTCAAGGAGAAGCCGATAAATATGGACAATTGCTCAACGAATATCGTCGAGAGTATGGTGATGGGAGTAATTACCATGCAAGTAAACTCGAAAGCGAAGCAATTGGATTGCAAAGGTTTACATTTATTAGACTATTGGATTAGAAAAAATATAATAATTGCCAAATAATTCATTAAATTTTTCGGAAATCTTTTAGCTAAAATTGAGTAATCTTAAAATGTTCTCTTCAACTCACTCTAATTCTGTAGTTATCCGTTAATCTAAAAAATTGCAAAATAGTTGTAGTGAAAAAAAAAACTTATTATCAAAAATTATTAGAGAAAACCATTAAAGAAATAAATATTTTGGTCATTCCTTGGCAATATTTATTTATTGGTAAATAAAACAAGCAAGGCGCAAAGCGCAACTGTTTACGAAATCCAGTGATAAGCCACAATTTTAACCCATAATTTTGTTGTATTTATACATCATATTTGAAAATATGCAAAATTCAAAAGTGAAAATATATTTATATAAATATATTTTTGTGAATCATTTTTTATATGCATTTGTACAAAAGATATATGATTTCGTAATTTAAAAAAAAATTTTATTTTTTGTCATCTTAAGTTCTTTCGTGGATACGAAAATGGCGGCCGCGAATCCACTTCGTGCTTCAAATGCGTATAAGGAAATTGTCGATGCTTTGCGAAATGCATTGAATGCTTCCGAAACAGCAAAAAAAGCAGCTGAACATGCTTATAATGAACTGGATCCGAAATCAGAGACGTCCATGGTTAATATCGCATTACAATCGCGTAATAAAAGTCTTGATTTGAAAAAAGACAGTGAAATGAACTTAAATGATTTAACGAAGGAAAGATTGGATTATAAGAACCGCTTAGACGTTGTTAGAAAAACGATATCAGATAGACAGAAGAAAAAATCGCTCATAAGCGGTAAGTTCATAATTCTTTGATAATTTCTTTAATGATAATACAGAAGTGATTAATCACCATGTGCTAAATTTGTTAAAACGTAGCAAGCGGACTTATTGCTTATGCTTGTGCGACTAGTATTATCTACGTAGTTTGATTTAAACCTGGCGATTCAGCTTATTCCGACAGTACTATTTATTACTGACGCGAGAAGGTTAGCAAAAATTTTGGCACTATATCGATGCCTTCTCCATTAGCATTTAGGATTAGGTCACGGCTTACTGATTTATGACATTTGGTGAGGAAAAGAACTTGTCATCTTAATTTCTCAATTTTTTGATATTGAAAGTTATAAATAAATTTAATAGCTCGCTACGATTTTCGGCATATTATGTCCATGGCGTTTGAGGCGTGTCTGTCAGAGGCTAAGGTTAAGGTCTGATATGCCGTTTTTTGGTCTCCCCATGCCTGACCTACTTTTTTAGGCCTAACGACCTGTAACTATAAATAATTAGGGTGTATCCATGCATCAATGCATGTTTTCTTGTATCCTTTTATGAAAAACATTTATATCATATAAAACGTATTTCATGTAATGAAAATTCTTCCTATTCCCATCAAATAGCTTTTGATATTCAGGAAATTCCTTTGTTTCATTTTTTGCCTACAATGCTCTCTTTTACCGTAACGCATTATTAAACACAAGTTTACTTACATGATTTGTTTCGAATTATTATTATCAGAAAAGATGAAGTTTATTTCGTGCAATTATAAATCCAAGTAGATGAAGAATTTAGAGCAGTATCAAACGTTTGATGATCAACATGATCGTATGACTGGTTTGGTGAATGCAGCTGGTGATTCTGAAGATCGTGCAAAAGGCGTTCTGGAAAAGGCGAATAAAATTAATGCCAAAATCAAAGAAGTCGATGAATCTGTTTCAAATTTGAAAAAATTTGCTAGCGAAAGTATTCGAGAGATCATTGATAATGGTAAATCTATTCTTTTTTTATCGCGCTGTGTTGATTTGTAAATCGAAATCTATCCATTTTTAGTTCGTGAAGCTAATACAGAAGTTAAAACTGCAGTAGACCACATTGAGAAAGTAAATCGACAAACAGAAGAAGATGCTAAGAGAATTGGCGATTTGGGAAATAAAATTGCTATTTTGCAAGAAAAAATCAAAGAAGCTCGGGAAAAAGCGTCAAGAGTAAGTCTTGTGGATTCAGAATAATTTTCTGCTCTTTTTTTGATCATCCCAGTCTTAATTTAACAGTCGTTTATTTTCTTTCTTTTTTAGATAAGGATTTCAATGAAATCAGATGAAGAAGGCGCTTGTAGACGATCATTTACTTCTCCGATCCATCCGTCGCCATCCAATAAATTCTCCATTAAATATCGACCGTTTTGGAATGTACCTGATTCGTTAATCTTTCTCACCCGTACAAAAGCCAAACGTACTCAACCTGCTGAATATCTTGCAATGGAATTACGTAATCGGCGAATAGTCGTGCACTGGGATATTGGGTCGGGTGCACGCAAAGCAACTAACACGCATACAATCAATTATATTACACCTGGTGATAGAACTGCATGGTACCATATAAATATCGAAAGGTTTAATTCAAATGAATTTGATTACTAAGATTTAGATTTTTCCATCTATGATCTACTTTATTTACAAGCTTTACTTTAAAAAAATCATTAATTTTTTTTAGGATTGGAAATTCTGTGGTTGTTACCGTAGCACAACGGCAAACAATAATGGGTGAGGGTGTTAGAGCAATAGACGAGCCAACTACAGTAAAAGTTGGGAAATCAGAAGAAGATTCTGATGTAATTTTCAACACAGTCCCTGGAGAAACTAAAATACAATTCGGGATCGATGCAAATTTGGCGAAAGAATTAGGCTTTTCAACTAATAAATTTTATGGAACGATTGGTGGCTTCACTGTGGATGATGCACATTTGCCATTATGGTCGTTTTCTCAGTCAAATCAAGCATGTGAGGGCGATTTCGCTGCACCAGTTACTGCTTCAACTGGTCACATTTTTCGGTATTTAATTTCTCTGTTATTTAATGGAGAGAATAAAATTGGTAAATGGGGTCGAGTAAACAAGTAAAAATTATATTTCAACAATTTTATGGCACTGAATATATGGCATTGGATATATTTTTCGATTAAAATATCAAATTCGGTTATATTGGCTGTCCACTTGTCCTATCTTTTAAACGAAGATGAAGAAATATGTCAATTTATGAATCAGTTGAATTACCTGAAATTTTTTGTATAATTGTTTTAGCGATGGATTCGCGCAGATACGATTACAATCGGTTGAAAGGCCTAGCGGAGCACAGATCACTATGATTTTTTCTGCTTATTCGCCAGATGGTTTACTTTATTTCCGCGGAAACCCAAGTAGCACTGAGTTTGTGGATATTGAGCTGCGCGATGGCCGAATTGTGTTCAAAGTATGATATAACTTTTGCCTTCCTTAGAACCTTTATGAAGCAATAGAAATGCAGTGCTCCAAAATTCCTTCTGAGTGTTTCGACCTTATTTCATTTTTATTGGTCAACATTAAAATTCTACTTTAGTTTTAGCTATTTCAGAACGGAATGTTTTCTATGTTTTCTTATAAATGTTAGTTCATCGCTAATGGATTTTATTTTATTTTGTTATATGGCTGAAAAGTTCAAATATTTTTTCATTTTATTGGGAAAATTCCCATCTCCGCATTTAATCTTAAAATTTAATTAACTATGTACATTAAAAATTTTTATAGGTTAATCTTGGTGATGGGTCTTATGCTGGTGTTCAGTCAAAGAAGTCTTCCTACAATGATGGCCGTGTACATAATGTTCGTGCTATACGAAATAATGGCGAAATGCACCTTCAGGTATATCTATAAATTTACTATATATCTATAAATTTAATATTTATTTGTATTTTGCATATCCATATTCACAATTTTTGTGGCGAATATACTACTTTTACTGAAAGCTAAAATCTTAATAATTTATATTTAATGAAGTTTCTTTCATATTTTATTAGAGATAAGTTAAATCAAATTTAATTTGGAAAAATGAATGAGTGCAGTAATGGAGTATTTGCGAAGAATGTGGAGAATATAGAATAAATTTTCGGCAATTTTTTACGGAGTTATTGGCAAAGAAGAAGAAATTTTATTTAGCTGGTTGCATTAAGGACCTATGTTTTTTCAAAAGTCCTTACCTGGTTAAAACTCTGGCTTCGCTGGCTTATCGCACTGGACAAATATACCAGGGGCAGTTTTGGCGATGCAATATAGTTGGATAGCCAGCACTACCGGATATTTGGACATGTACTTGCTTCTACAAAGAATAAAATCTCAGCATCAGCGCTCCGAATTGAGCAATAACGCATTAAGCGGTCCAGTCCCTTAACAACTTTTGTTATCAAATTTATAAATACAAATTTATCAAATAATTAATTATATTTGTTAGGTTGATAATGAAAACGACCGCAGTATGCAGAAGATTCCTGGAAAAAATGGTGTATTAAGTATTCATGAGTACGATCATTTTGTTGGCGGTGTTCCATCTGATTTCAATAAGACTGCATTCGAGCAGTTTGATATACATTGGAATGGATTCTTTGGATGTATTCAGTCCGTAAAACCTTCTCAAGTAAATGCGATTTAATCATTTTATTGACAGAGAATATTTGAGTGGTTAATTTATACATTCCAGTTAGTGGTCTTTCTTCATATTCTCTAGGTAATTTCTTGACAAATTGAGGATCTTAGCTATTTCGACATTTTTCTTTATTTTATTGTCTAATTTCTAGGTGACTGAACTCGATCTTGATCATACAATTCGATCGCAACGCAAATCGCAGGGATGTTCATTTAAAAATAATCGTCTGGAACCTGCAGATCGAATTATAGGCTTTGAAAAGCCTGGATTCCTTATAATTGAGGGTGTTCAGTTATCAGATAATTCAACGTAAGTTAAAATATAATGAAAATGGTCATTTTTGAATAATATTTGTTTTTTCAATAGATTGGCGTTCGCTTTTCGAACTCGAACAGCAAATGCAACTCTGCTTTTCCAGTCGAGCAAACTTACTACATTTAGAAGACGTGAGCGAGAAACTGATTCATCTTACGGACAGGTAAGTTTTGAATTTATATTTACTTTACTATCTTTAGTTTTACTTTCTTATTTGACCACTATAATTTTGTGATCGAAATCAAACTTTAGAAGGAAGAAGTGAAGGAAGAAGTCAGAGATTGAGAAAAATAATTATATGATATGAATAATACAATAAAATATGATAATTATCACTAATTATTTATCATCTCTTTATGTGTTGATTTATTTTAGGGCTATTTGGCCTTTTATCTATATCGTGGTTATTTGGTTGTACATTTGGGTATAGATGCTTCACAGAGAAGTAAAGTACTAACGCTTAGATCCGAAAATGTTTATAATGATGGTCAATTACATTCAGTTTTTCTTTCTCGGCAAGGAATAATGTGAGTTTTTTTGTTATACTTTTTCTTAAACATTGAAGAGGTTTGTGAAAAATTGAGTGATTGAATCATTACTAGGATCACTTTACGAGTAGATGATCGTGAAGTTGCTTCGGGAACATTAATGGATCAAACGACCATTGGTGCGCCTTCTATGCAAATATTTATTGGTGGATTCCCAGATAAAATAAGGCCGTCAAGTAGTGAAATGCCGATGGCTGAATCTTTTATCGGATGTATTTCCCATATTTTCAGTAATTATGAGTAAGTGATATTTTTATAAATTCTAACTGTAAATTCATAAATTGTTGCAAAATTAAATTTATATGGTAATTTACAAATATTAGAATTATTGTTCAATTTTCTCTGTTTTTTTGCCTTTGAAAATACAATATATTGATTTGTGCAGGATGGTGCCGATTATACCTGATGCGCATTTGGCAATAATCGGATCTTGTCCCGTTGGTCCCTTTTCCACATCATCTTCAGGTTTACTCTCATGCTATTCCTTGTCCTTAAATTAAAAATTTCTCGTAATTTCTATAACGAGATTAACGAGATCTTTTATTACGATCTTTCGAGTCGCAGCTAGGCAAATGAATTGATTGGTTTTATGGATTTATAGTACCCTTTTGGTAAACCCATTATTTAATTTTCTGCTGTTCATTCCTTATGTGAATAAAAATTATTCCTAATTTTCATAAAAGTTTAAAATGGGCAAAAAATTTTCTATTTTTTGAGATATTTGGGTTAATTTTTTGTTTATCGCTTTTTTCTTGTATTTGCAAAGTAGTAATTAAAAGGATTTATCTATCTACAGATGAGCCACTTACCGATCACCAAGCATTTGATCGAAAAGCATCCAAGATTTCTTTGCATAAAATCGAGCCAACTTTGTCAACCTCTGATAAATATATCTACGCAGATGGTATTTTATCGAATTTATATAAAATCCCAAATTTTAATATTTTATTTTTTATTTAGTTTAAATTGGAATTATCAATAATTTTATATTAACCACTTATTTTTTTGAAGAATCCCAATTTTATGTCAATTTTTTTTCATTGATTAGTAATCCAATTCAATGAAATTATATGAAACTGTAATTTTTAAAAGGAAATAATTTTAGTGTTATTTTATTTATTTTTCATTCCTTAATTAAATAAATGATTTAAATTTCTTCTTAGGAGAGATGTGATTCTTTTTATTTTCGTTGGGTTATTTTTATTTCACCTTTTTTCACGTAGTAATTTTCTTTTCTTCGTTTTACTGCTCTTCCAAAAGAGTTCTTCGCAATTTTTTGCTTCTAGCTTCGTTTTTCGAGGAATGAAATGCAGATTAGCTCATAGCCACCACTCACTTTTAGATTTTATTTTCATTAACAGATTCAACAGATTTACTTATTCGAGAGAAAAATTATATATGTCGTGGCCTCAGTTTACACTTAGAATCGTACTGTTTTTGCAACAAAGCATTGATGTCTTTTGAAATGGAGTGTGGGTGGAAATTTAAGGATTTAATTTAAGATTGAACTTTTTTAAATTCCTTATTTTTTTGAAGTCTTTTGTTTTAATGTGAACTTTTATCAAAAAGGTTGTCTTGCTCGTTGTTCCGAATTAAAGTAAGTATTTGTAAATTAATTTTTAGCACAAGTTGCCGCTGCTTCCGGTAGATTGCTTCCTACTGACCTCCCTAATGACCGTGTGCCGATCGTCGTTCATGGTTCTATAAATACTCAGATCCGCAGTACGAAACTACCATCTATGAAAGTTAGCAATGAAAATAAAATTTTAATTGGAAAGCGAATTTGTTTTTGAGTTTATTTCACTGGAGTTTAATAGTACAAAATAAAACATATTTCTAATTTAGTGTATGTCGGCCATCACAGCGGATGATGATGGTGAAGGTTCCGCTCGATTTGGCGTCTCAGAAAGTAGTCACAGTCGACTTAATTTCATTAATCACTATCCCAACATTTTTGAGTAAATTAATAATTCTTCCAGAAATACAAATTATTTACTATAATTCAAAACAAAAAAATTTTTAAATCTAGGACGATGAATTTTTTTGCCTTTTCAAGAATATGCATAATAGATTTTCTATAGATTTCGAATTGGATTTTCTTTTCGGACTACAGAACCCAACGGTATGTTGTGGATTTGGGCAAATTATAAAAGTTATTCGCGATATGTCTTCTTGAATCTCATCAATGGTCGTTTGAAACTCGAAGTTAGTTTATTTCTAGAGTCGTCAAATTTGCTTTGTATTCTAATTTTATTCTAGCTTTTGATTTTTTTGAATGAATTTGAGCATCAAAGAGCTTTTCAGGTAATTATCTTCTTCTAACAGTTCTTACTATTTTACTATTGGTTAAGTTGGCTCCGCTGGCTGCAAGGGTAAGACGTTTCCAAGCTGCATGATATGATGATATCTTTGTTAATAGTGAAAGTCATTCCTTTTTCCGCCGTTTAAATCCATATATCTCTGGCCCATCCTTCGTCAACCATGTTTCGCAACCGTATAGCAATATCGATCGAATTGCAGCTATATAGATGCGGACTTTCGTTTTTATGGTGATCTCGCTACTGCTTCACAAAGGCAACTGGAAGAATGCATTTCTAGCTATCGTTATTCGAGTTGTAATTCCGCCTTTTGCTTGGCCATTTGGGATTAGGGTATTTAAAATCGGACACTTCTTTAATCGTCAATGAATTGATATAAATAGCTATTATTTCAGCTTCTTCTATATAAAACGACTGCAGTTGTTGATATATTATTTAGCATTATTTGCATTTCGTTATAATTGATGACAAAATGGCTATTCAAAGTCTATGATAGTATACTTTGGACTGATTTGTACATCTCTTGAATGCCGACAATCGACGTCTATTATCTGGTTTACCGCATAGTTGAATATTGTAGAAAAAAGGAGCAGCCTTGACCGACACGATTACTTATTTCGAAGGAGTCTATCAGTTCCCCATATACACAGACCTATGCCGATGTGCGCTGATAAAACGCCTTTATAAGTCGATTGATCTTCTCTGGAACACCGTCGCTTTTCACCACCCCTTCAAGTTCTGTTCTGTCAATTGAACCGAAGTCAGCTACAAAGTCGATGAACCATATGTCAATGAGTCGTAAATATTTGAAGCGATGGTCCTTCTTAATCTGAATATTTGGTCAGCATAACCTCGTCTGACCAGCTTGATTAAGGCGCATCCTGATATCTCGCCATAAGTTCAGTAGAATGGAAGCAAAATAATTCCTTTTTTAATCTAATCTGTGATTCCTCAATTTTAACTTTCAGATCAAAGGTCACAAGGCCCTTAAAACATTCACTTATAACTCGCCGAAATTAAATGATGGACATTGGTATAATGTTACGATTATCAAGGATAATCGAGAAATCTCAATGAAAGTATGTGTTATGCTCGAATTGTTGTCAAATTAATCCTTGATCATCTAAAATCTAAATATTAAATAATAAGAATTTAAATAGTATTCATAAATAATATATTATTTTTACAGGTTGATACTTTTCCCATGCAGAATGCATCAGATATGCCAAGTCCAAAAGTAATGAAAAAAAGGATGTATGTTGGTGGGGTGATATCTCGCCATCGAAAACAATTTTTATTGACTACACCTGGTTTCACCGGCTGCATTAGGTTGATTTTCATGAATTTAGTTTTTAGGCTATCGTTATTTATGCATTAAAAAAAGTTTGTGAAAACAGTGGTTTCAGGAATTTCACAGTCGCTGATAAGACTTACGATTTATTCGTCTCTTCTCGCGATGTTATTCCTTGCTCAGTTCCATCACAGTCCTTCTATGTTCATGTTGGAGGATATTTTAATTTTGGTAGTTGTTTTTCATTAATTTTATAAGATATTTCATAGTGCTCAAATATGAAATATTCTATATCTATGTTTGACTGATTTTTATTTGATAAAATTTTTTAACTGCAATATTTATAAAAAAATTTTTATGTAAATTTTCTTCTTTTGTCAACTCCCACTGGTTTGTTGGTCCCATTAATTCATTTTTTCACCAGAGAGCCAGTTGGGAATAAAAGGAATCAATCTCGAGTCTCCGACTCGACCCAAATTTTAATTTTATTTAACAACTTTTAATAGCAGTTAGCAGTTTAATAGCAGTTTTTCACGCATCAGAAAATAGGAAGTGAATCCATAATACTTAACCTCACTTTAAATGACTCTTAACCCTCCTGTGTTGTTTAATTTTATTAATGGCCATATGAAATTATTCTGGAATGCAGCTGCTGGAATAATTTTCAGGTCCTATGAAAACATTTAACAATCGAAATGATATTCATATTAGCATTCAATTTCGGCCAGGTGTAGAAAGTGGTCTTGTATTCAGCTTGATGAATAAAGATTCAGACAACAATGCATGGATTATAATTTATTTAAAAGATGGGCTGGTTTGTATATTTTAATTAGAAAATAAGGCAAAATGACTAATAACAGCGGCTTATGGCTTTTTCAATATTTTTATTATCTCCGAAGCGTAAAGCTGTGGCATTACCTCATTACCTCATTTCTCTTCATCTTCATCTAAATCCTGTTTTGTTTAAGATAATTTTCAGGTAATATTCGAATTATTTGCCGCAAAACAGCGACTTGATTTGAAGCACTTCTTTAGTGGTAATATATGTGATGGAAATTGGCATAATTTAAGTTTACAAATGTCGTATAGAAACATTATACTTAGTTTGGATTTGGTAAATTATTCAGTTTAAATTCTGTTTTCCTGGTGAATTTGAGATTTTTATACTAATAAATCTCATATTTCAAGGAAATCGAACATAAATCATCGGAAATAAATAGTGAATCGATCAATCTGTTTCGAAATCTTCCCGTTTATATCGGTGGAATGCCAGGTATTTTCACTCTCTAATTATTCTTATTTGTTCGGCAAGTTTGTCAGATTTGAAAATAAATGTACTGTAGGTATGAGTCGGAAATGGTTGGAAATTAACTGAATTTTTTTTAGCAGCATCTTTCGAAAAAAGCCACATCTCATCATTAATCGGCTGTTTCCGTAATTTTCGTCTTTCCGGTGAAGTTGTGCAGTTTAATAAGGCAAAAAAATCATTTAAGACAATTCTAAATAGTTGTCCATTATCAAATTAAAGCATATTTTTATGGAAAATTAAATTAAAATTGGCATTCTTAATAAATTTGGCATTATTCCATAAATTTATTTTATCCCCATTCTAAATATAATAAAACCAATAGCATGTTTGCCCATATTTTACTGTGCTTTTATTTTATTTTAAATTTTATTATTCACTGTTTTATTGGAAAAAGTCATCTTTAATAAATATATTTGATGTTAATAATAATTTTGCAATATTATTCAGCTTTCGACATAAATTCAACGTTACTTTTTATGTTTTAAATATTCTTCTCATTTTAATTTGGCTAATTCCACTGAATATTAGATATTTGCTATTTCGCAAAATAGAATGCAGATGAAGGCTATGATTTGTCCCCAGTACCATCCGAATTTCTAAACACTGGTTTTCTTCATTTCCAGTGCCATATATGATATTAAGGGATTCTAAAAATGATTTGCATTATTGACATTGTTCATCTATAAATAAGTGGTTAGCACTTACCGTTCCTGGTTAATTGCACTTCACTGGCTATTAGTAAAATCAGACTATAGGAACGGTTCTCCAGTCACTTTGATTGTACTTTCAATTATAGGTTTACATCTATCAAGGAAGAAATTTCCTTAAATTTTCGCTTAAAATTAAAATTTAAAATTGGTTACTGTATTTTATTGTTTTGTTCATAAATGTTAGTTGACATCAGTTTTTCTAATGGCGCTCCCTATTGCTGGTCGCGCTTTCTCCGCTGGCTTTGTCGGACCAGGTACCTTGGCTAGAAGTAACTTTAAAAATGGTCATTAATAAAAATTTATTATCAAAATCTAAAAACAAATAACTTTTGGAAATGTTTAGATAAAAGTTAAACGTTTCCGAGAATTTTTCAGACAAAAAAAATTGTATCTGTTGTTCATTTTTCTTCTATTATTACTCAATTAAAAAATGTGGAAATATTGCTTCAACAACATTTATTCGTTTTACACTTGAAAACACTTTTCAACATTAAAGTTCGCCTTCATTATTAAATCTTTTTAAGTTGGTGAACGGCAAAAAATCAAAGGTCTGCGGATCTTGGCTACAGTTTTGTAGAAGGTTAGGGAGCCAGGAATTCATCCACACCTTATCCAAATGTCATGTGGATATCGTTTGCCTATTAGGAATTCTTCTGGGTTCAGAGCATTAACTAATTTGCATAAGAACTGCTGGCTGTATCACAGTGACAACTCAGGAAAAAATGGAGTTATGACTGTCATATCCGAAAAAGCACGATCTCAGCTCTAATCTTATGAAATCTTTTTGCAATATCCTGAACATCATTTTTTTTATCTCTTGAATAATCTGGATGATTCTATGCCGAAACTTGCTAATAATCATGAAAAATAGCAAGATAGTAGGAAAGTGGAATAGGCGCGCAAACGTGAGGGCTATCTTTTGTGGTGGGCAAGTATGGTGTTGGTTTGCCAATGGAGAGCATTTCTACATTACGCTGTGAAGCATGGGCTTTTTGTCACCAATATATGCTTGCAAAAGATTACGTAGAACTCGCCAGACAATTTGGATGAATCGGTGGAAGAGTTCTGTAAAGTTCTATAGTAAACGCGCATATTTCGGAGTCGAAATTGGCGAGTTCTACGTAATTTTTTGCAAGGGGTTAGACCATGATTTGATTAAAGCCAAGGTCGAAATGAAATTAGCAACATAGAAAACATAATTTCCCTAAAATTTTTTCATTATCTCAAGTTAAAAGACCGGAAACAATCCAGCTGATCGGCCGTGCATGTAATGAAATCAGCAGCTTTATAGACTCGGTCGCGATACATAAAACGATACTGGAATAGTATGGCTTTGAATATGGACTCGAATAGGAGATCATCGAAAACTATTCCTTTTATTTAACAAAACAACCTCAGCTCGAGAAATGACCAGTGAAACAATTCCATCCGAGATAGAGATGGAAATCCCGTTAAGATTATATCTCTCAATAGATGAATTTCTTTGAATCCGTACTAAACTATCCAATATCCAATATTCCAAGTGAAAAAATTTTAAAAATTTCGAATCTTGAGTAGTCGTATTTCTATTCCATTGTTCCGTTATTTTTGGAGTATTTTAGAATTTCTATAAACAATGAGCTTAATTTTCTAAAAAGTTCTTTTTCTTTTCTAGATTTACAGACAATGAAGTGAAATTATATATATTAAAATTTTAAAAATTTTTTTGTTGAGCGGTCGTTTCGAAAAATATTCTCGATTTACTTTTATGAATTATTTTTCATTTCTGATCATAATTCGACTAAGTCCTCTTAAATTTTTAATTTTTTTTTACCAAACGACGATTAAAATAAAATAAATTAAAATTAAATCAATAAAATAAAATAAAATATAAATCAAATCAATTAAATTGTATAAATAATATATATATATATATATACATTTTTTTTATTTTTAAAATTTAATTGCCTTTTTATTTTCTACTTTTTTTTTAAAATTTCATTGCCTATTTTATTATTTTCTTTATCTTTGGCAGGAGTATCCGGGTGGCTGCTGGGTACCCACCCGTATCTCTATCTCCAAGTGACTCTGTGATGAAGAGGTCAGATATTTTTAACGCGCATGATATTCTCAACCTGGTGATACATGATACATGCGATAAGTGCGAAAATGTGATCGCAAGCGAGGATAATTGCTTTTACCTATCAAGGTAAAAAGCCCTCTGCACGTGCAGCGAGGTATTAGCCGTATCAGCGTGGAACGTCAGAACACTAATGGACGTTGCAAGCCAAGCGATCACTCTTTCTTTCTAAATATCGTGTGGATATCGCTTGCTTGTCGAGGTATATCTTCCTTATTTCGGGTCTCGAGTGATTGTTAATCTTGGCTCGGAGCAGAAGTATTAGCTATATCGCTGTGGTCCTTCAGATAACTCGCAGCGAAATGGCGTAGCGATTGTCATGTTTGACAAAGTCCATTCCGCTTTGATTGAGTGGAAACCATTAAGCGATATGGCGTGTTAAGGGTAAATTCTTCTATATTTCGGTCATCAATATCTATGTTCCAATTCTGTCGGCATATGACCGTGATAAAGAAAATTCTATGCAGAACTTCATCTGCTAACATGGTATGATCATAATTGGGAGAGACTGGAATGCGTGCGTGGGTCATAATGCCGTTGCAGTGACCTCAATAATTGGTAAATATGACATCGGAGAGGCAAATATGACATAGAAAACATCTATGTGGAACTCCAAGGACAACCAACCAACACTTCAGCCAGATTGATTATATCTTAGTCAATCGCTATTGGAAGAGTTTCATACTAGATAGTCGTTCCTATCGCGGCGCTGAAACGGGCAAACTTCATGGGTCTGGCCGTGTTATAGTTCGAGCTAAGATCAGCAAAAAATGACAATTCGCAAAAAGCAGCATCCCTCAAGATCCTTCAATTATTTCAAACTAAAAAATCAGTGAGCAAATTATTGAATCATCTCAATGGGATAAATATCAATGATTTTTCTGGAACGGCAAATGAATACTGATTCTAACTAAAGGAATGTCTCCAAAATCAACTACTTCCACTCTATACACTGGTGTAAAAAGATATGCCTTATGATTAGAATAATGTATTTTGCTCGCAGTTCGCGTCCAAGAAAGGTCATAGGACACACTACGAAGCTATTGAAATCAACTTGCTAGATGTTTTAGAGAAGATTTTGCTCCCTTAATTATGATTGTGGTCAAGACAATCTGTAATATTAGACCACACACTAATCAATCCAAGCCAAGAAATTTGCCTGTGGTGACCAAATTTTCATGCTGAGAAGATTATTATTATTACTATTGAAACATTATTTCAAATATCAATAACCTGCCGTTACGTGACAAAGCGTCATCTACGCTGGTTTGGCCATATTCTTCTGTCGTTCATCATAGGAATTTACATTTCACTACTTGCTAAACCCTGTGATGGATGGTGCCAAAAGGAAAAAGGACATTGATTGATAAAAAGATTGTAGAAGAGATTTTGATTATAAAATACCCCAGCGATATGTGGCTTCAACGGTGAAAAAAGGAGTAGCTTCAGTTATTTTCAGAAACCCAGCTGACCCAGCTGGGTTTGAAAATTTCCTACCCCCATCACCAAAGGATCGAGCCCAACCAGAAATAGTGAACTATTAGAAAAAAAAGAGAACGATTTTATAGTATTTCCATTTTTATTTTAGCAATCTTAAGGCTGGATATAACTATCGCTTAATTTTAGTGAAAAAATTTTCCCTAATATCATTCATCTTATTATTAATATTATTATTGTTATTATTATTAGTTATTATTATTAGCAATTTTATTATTATTACTATTATTATCATTTTGCTAATTATTGCCAATTATTATTAATATTACTTAATTTTTGCCATAACTTGTATTTTCTCTTAAAATAATTTACCCAACATAAGAAAATAGGTTAGCGTTCACTATTTCTGTAAAGGTTACGCTGCAGTTAACAATTTATCTAATGTGAATTAAATTCATTCATTTCGAATAATTTCTAGTTGCATTTTTTCTCGGTATCAGAAATCGAATTTTTTTTTTTGGAAATGTTTATCACTGCAAAATTGTAAAATGCAGTAGCATTCTTTTCATTTGCAAACGGTTAATTTAGAATTTATTGTCTAATTTCATATATGCGATTGTTTTAAAAATTTGAAATTTATTTATTGTAAATTTTGAAGAATTGCAAGAAAGAAATAAAAGAATTTAAGAGATGAATTTCTGAAAAAAACTAAGCATTTAACAGAATTCGGCATTTTTGCAAGGCTATTGATTGCATCAAAGAAGAAATAGTTTTTTAAATCTAATTATCCGATTTAAAGCCTTTACCGAATCTCTCGCTTATTTTACGAAAGACTCGTGTTCACTTATAGATATGAATTGCAGAGCATTGCTAATATTATTATCTTGAGCATCATGGTCTGGCTTGCCATCCGAGTGGTGCGAGGGACGTATTTCTTCTCCAAATGGCTCTCCAACAAAATTAGCCCTTTCTAGTAATAGCCATTGGAGTAAACTAAAAATGCTGATAAATAACAGTCTAACTAGAAATAGAATAACAAATAGTGCTAGTTATTCCATACCTATTCGTAATAAAATATTTCATTGCCAAGGATTTCGTCAGCTTAGTCCTCTGAGGATTCTAATTGTAATATATATCTGTCCATTTCTATTTGGCTTTATTTTATCTCTCTTAATTTATTAGATTAGTCGCCATAATAATAAATGCACTTTTTTATCGGATAGAAATTTTATCTATTTTCGCCATTTGTATATACATATTTTTATTTAATTATAAATTCAAATTGTATTAACATATTATTTATCTTGAAATTCCAAGCTAAGCTTTATATGCCCTCTTTAAATTGCCGTCGCATTAGCTTAATTCAAAGTAAAGCAAATAAGGAAGAGTTCGATGTTTCACAAATGTTTCATTTTTTTTCATACGAAAATACGAGGGAAAAGAATTTTATTGTTGGAAACGACCTTCTGACGTTATATGAGAACAAGAAATTCGAAATTAAATATGACAATAATACACAAAAAGAAAGATCATATGCTGGAAAAATAAGGATTTAAAATTAGGAAGATATTTCTAAGACAGATTTGAAACGTTGCATAGAAAATGGGGGAAATGTACCGATGAGTTCTCCAGCATTATACCGATTTCTTTATTAATGGCATATTTATTTGAGTCGATTGAGGGGGATGGGAATCGAGACTGTAATAACTTGGCTTTGGCCTTAGACTTAAAGATTCAAAGTAACATGCGAAAATAATAAAAAAGCTATGGAGTACTGATAAAGTTTCTAGGAGTTTTTATTCAACGGTGAAAAATGACCGTATTTATTTTGATTCATTTAATCTTACAAATTCATTTCTAGATGCCATTTCATGTTAATAAATGTAGGAAATTTTTAAACGATAGTTTAGTTAAGGAAGTATGAATTAGGGTTAAAAATCTGAAGGACGATGTAACATTGCTCATTGTTCGTCAAATATCACCCTTCGCCCGTCCCTTCATTCTTTCTGTTTATTTCTATTTTTTTTTAACCATCCATCACTATTTATACACTATACAAACACTTTGCTTACTAAATTAAACATTTGCCCTATTTGAATAATAATTTTTTCTGTCCTTTGATACATTTGAATATTTCAACACCGAGATTTCTAACCTATATTTGATCGGCTGAATTCCTTAATTTCTTTGGTCTTTCTTTTATTGGCTATCATCGGTAATTAAATCCTCTTTAAATTCCTTACTCAACCTTGTTATTCCTCAACCTTCCCCTAGAAAATCCTCATCTCACCTTCATAGCATTTCATTTACACTTTTAATCGCACCTTCTCACTCTTCAAGTTTTCTTTATTAGGTTTTAATTCAATTTTTATTGAATGGATTTATTTATCATATATTAGACGAACTATATTAAAACAAATATTTCGAGAGCAATATTTTATATATTTTTTAAAATAATTTAATTATTTTATTTAATATGTAATAATAATTCTATTAATAATGATTACTATCAGTACTATCAGTACATTGATGAATTACACTTCGTTTCCTTCAAAAACGCCTATTTCAGCATTGTCTGCCAGTCGTGTTAGTAAGTCTAATTGGCCTTTTTTTAAATTTCAATCCATAGATTCTGGTTTATGAGTCATGAATTGAAAATTTTTTAAATGAGGTCATTTATTAAGAATAGAGCTCTTTAACGATATTAGACGATAAAATAAATATTATTGGATTCGTTGATTATGTTCGATGAACTGTTGATTATTTTGACCGAATTTCTATAGTTCATTTTAGATAATTGAAATTATTTTTTATTTACGATTTTATAAGCAAATCGAAGATGAAGAATCGAAGGTGAAAAATTTTTTTTTATTGCTCAAACAAAATAAAGGGAAAGGATAATACGAGGGTTCTCGACAGGAATCAATCTGCGGTTTAAAAACCGGTCACCTAGGATTCATGCTTCCATCACCAAGTGACTACATGGTAAAATTTTTTAACTGCTAATCGCCGCCTATTTTTTCCTTCAGATATAATAAAAAATTTATTCTCCTTCTTGATAGCCTTATGTAGTTTGTCCGTTTCATAACTTTTCATTTCTCTAATCACTAATTAATTAATTGATTCAATGTGTTTTAATTACATATTTGGAAGAGTCAGATCGATCAAAATGTAAAGAAATAAGGACTTTTTTAAGACATACCAAGCGAACACCGTCAAGTACTAATAATTCAAGATATTTATTTTAATTATTGCGAAAAACCCTACCTTTGATGGTACATTTTATTCACTCTATTCACTTATTATCTATTCGTTTAATGCACATGTTGGTCTACAGACCGGTTTTTGGAAGACCAAGTTTTCTGGAACGAAACGGATAAACTTATCAAATCATTATAAGATTTATTTTATAGACTTAAATTCATAAATGCATAGTTGATTCCATAGATTTTTTATTCCATAGATTTGGCAAGAAGATTTTTTACTTCTGTAATTTTTTGCGATCTCTTTTCTGCACTAATTGGCTTTTTTAAATAGTATTTTAATCTGTCCAGTCGTCTCACTTTTTCTTTTAAAAGAAATTGGAAATAAAACAATTTGTTCGGGCAGTTGACGATTGCCCAACAAACGGTCATCAGTAAATCCGATGTGTAAACGAAATCAGCCAAGCTGGAATTGCTCACGACCAATGTTTCTAAAATAGTTTGCTTAACTGAATGGAATCAGCAAATGCTAAATGTTTTTCACCTGTATTCCTCTTTGCATTTCATAATATCATTTACCACTAATTAGATTTTTCATATGAATCAAAACAGAGATTTCGACGTTGTTGCTTATAACTTATTATTTTTATTAATATTTTATGAATATTTTTTTTAAATTTTCGTGAATGTTTTTGAATATCTTTTTTAGAAATTTGACTTTGAGTTCAGCTTTCACTGAGGTGTTGAAGATATTTGTCAGTAGATATCTTTTTCAAGACAACTTTGCCTTACTGATGCCGTTTCATCTTTTTGGAAAAGTACCCAAAGTTTCTTGATTTGACTAGTCGGATCAGTTTCAACGGGCAAGGATGAGATCGAAATATCCGCATTAACTCTAATCAAATTTGCTTAATTTGAGAAAATTTAAAGCTTAAAAGTGAGTAAAAGCAATCTATGAATAAAAAAATATGAAAATATATGAAAATATAAAAATATGAATATGAAAATTGAAATTATAACTTCCCTTTTCGGTATTTCTCTTGTATATGTGGATTGGATTCAAAAGGACTAGGAATAACCAGTTATTTTGCAATGATGACGCTATCGTACGGCCTTCTCACCCATGAAACATTGTTATCGTTCATCGTTCTTCGTCTGACAGATCTTTCATTGAACGGGCATTTTCGGTTGACATCTGACCTTTTGATGGCCTCTGGTCACTATCGCACTTTTAATCTGCGGACGTATCATTTAAGATCATATTCACTCCTTATACATCAAGGCTGTCTTTATGATTTTTAGGTTATTGTACGTTTTTAATTTTAAATTCTAGATTTTTTTACAGAAAAAGAGAGAGATAGTTTGACAAATCATTGTTTCCCTATCTTGTCGATTTAGAAGTAAATAAAATTTTTTCGCTTATTTATAAATTTCTTACAATTCTTTTCATTCAGTAAACATCAGGAAATAAACTGGGACCATAAAAAACTTAAAAAATTGACTGCTTTGAGAGAAGAGTTTAAAATAAAAAAGAGATTTCGATATCTCCTAATCTCTTTATATAGGAATGTGGAGTTAATTGTTAAAATTCCTTGATTTTTTGGTTTCAGTATTTTTATAATGTTATTTTTGTTGGACACTATGGCGGAATCATAGATTGTATTAAATAAATTTTATTTGATTTTATAGTCGATCCTGGCAGAAATAAAATCAATGCAAGTGATGCCGCGAGCTCCCCTATGTTATATGTGCCCAATGGTCCTATGGTAAAATTCAAAATTTGTTCAAAACGAAAATAATTACTGATAGCTGGTGGAAGTGGAACGACTTTTTCTTCCTTTTTATGTCCTTAGTTAACCTTAGTTTTCTGAATCGATGTAGTAGTCGATAGACGCAGACTTTCGTCACATTCTTATCCAGTTATAGCTATTTGTTTCAGAAATAAGTGACAAATGATCCTTATTTGTGCAGCTGAATCAACATTTATTTTCTTTTTATCCATCTGCTGAGGCTTATTTAAACAGTGGCTGGTAAAGACTCGAGCTCTATGTGATCGGTTGGATACTTTCTGAAAAGATGCATGCCCTTTTACCAGCAATTTTTTTTCCATTTTAGAGATCCACAGCCTTCCTTCTTCTTTCAAAATGCTATCTTCTGGAATTTTTTCCACATATTTTTCCAGGATTGTTCTCAGCATTGGGAACAATTATCAATTATTGCTTATCAGCTGTTTATCAGTTATCATTTATAATTTGTCATTTATCAATAATGTTTATGTGAGTAAATTTTCGAGATGAATCAGCACATTTTCATTAAAATCTTTGATCATGTCGTCCTTCATAGACTTCTTCGTCGAACTTCGTTTTAGATTTACCTGTGATCATTGAACTATTTTTTTTATTGTGCTTTGCCGAGGCATAGCACATTACTCATTTAATTACTGGTTATTTGCTCTGTGTATTTAATCCTACTCGTTCTTATCCCAATACATTTTCAAACTTATAGCATTTATAGCTGGTCTCTTTCTTTATAATTTGAAGTCGAAAATTTTTTAGGTTTATATTTGTAATAGTAGAAAGTTCAGTGTTAGGTTTGGCTTAAGGTTGCAAACTGAAAAGATATAGGATTCTGTTTTCTGTTTCTTAATGACATATTCATCTGAGTGGTATTGCCTATATCTCCAACCCTCTCATTCTAATTGGCAGTGGAGCCAGCCAAGCCAGCAAATGATGGATGGAATGCAGATGCCACATTTTTAGAAGAGATTCTTTAACAGATATTTCGCAGATGATTTTTTGAGTTACGCTTTTTTTCTCAATTTCGAACCATTTCGCTCGATTCCATTTGCCAATTATTTATTTACCAATTTGATAAATTCAGCTAACGAGTTTTAATGAATTTTTTCGTTTTGCCGAATTTTTTTAATCAAATTTTTTGTTAAATTTTTAAAATTCCTATTTTTACTACTGGTTTATGGAAATTTTATACTTATTTCCACGTTTTAGTTCATTTCCTTGAGAAATTAAAAAATTAAAACGAAGTTATATTTTAGGCTTAAGGAACCACTCTTTCATATTAGTTTTTTTTTCAATCCTTTTTGTAACAGAATTGTTTTTTATTTCAGTGAAAGCGATTGAGTCATTCAAAAAAACCGGTTATTTTTGCGAAGTTGCAGTATCAGATAAATGTTTAGAGGTTTCGTAAGAAATGAACGTAGCGAAAAGAAAGAATAACTGAAGATGGAGACATTTGACTTCGCCATTTTAATGCCTCACCTAAACATATTATTTGTAGTAATAATTCTGTGGATTCTGGGGATTTATCCTGACGTTTCATTTTTAAACGAGCAATGAACTTGCATTTTTTGTAAATTACTCGTTTTCTTCATTTTATTTATTTATTTTGAATAATTATTTAATTTTACTATTATTTCCAGGTGTTTATTTATTTACATCTATATTTTTGAATTAAACTGTTATTCGATTTAATTACTGATAACTACTGTTATTCCTTGAAATTAGGTTTAATTTTAAATTCTGCATTAAATTTCTTGCCTCCTTATTTTTTTGGCCTTTGGTATTGCGCTCGTTGGTCAATTTATTAATCTAAGGCTTTGCAATGCCTGACTTATGATTCGAAGCATACTAATCATTCGTTCAATGACTAACAGTTACTTAATAAAGAAGGGCTGAGAAATGAGTTATCTGATTCACCTTTGGCATTAACTTCGATTTTAACCTTCTTTAATCATATTTTCTTTCGACCAGAAGATGAAAAATTCACTTGATAATTGTGTTGAATTTTGAGGAAGAAATGTGCTGATTAAACTTGCTGAACTTCAATTTTTGCGATTCTTCATGGCTTTCGTAACAATTTCGATTGAAGCCATTCATATCATTTGGCTCGTTCGACTTTACAATCAGTATTTCGAGCTAAATTACTGCTAATCAACTTTTGATTGCAAATAAGAGTTAAACTTATAGAACAGCTGTTAAAAGAAATTTTTATTTATCCATTACGTCGAGAGAAAGAAACTTTTAAAGTTTTCAATTATTGTTTTTTATCATAAAAATTGGTAATTCTACTGCATAAAATATAATTCAACTCAATTTTTTATTTTTTTTGCTTTTAATTTGAAACCAACTTTTAAGTAGTTTAAATAATTTAATTTGTTTGTGAATAAGGGAGATAGAGAACATTGTCGATGATAGGTATGTGCTTCGGCTTCAACCAAGCATCATGGATTCGGTCCCTTATTCCTAGATGAGAGCAAAACTGAACTCGAGTGTTATTGGATTTTTCTGTACCCAAGTGGCTCCAACGTCTTATTATGCTAATTAATAGAACTAATAAACTAGAAATAAGAGGGAAAACCCTTGAAAACAATGAATTCGTAAAGGAAGTCGCAGAAAAATTACAAGAAGTGCATATGGACTTAGAATATAGGTATGGAATGACTTAAGCAGATGAATTATTTTATAAATGATATTAAATTGTTCTGAAATCCTGAAAACTTAATAACCATTCCAATCTACTGAAATTAATGCAGTCCTGTGAAAGTATAAAAATTATGTTACACAGTTGTTTAACGCAATGTTTTTTAAATATCAGTACTACTGGATGATTTTCATTTCTAAGTCAACGATCGATCATGTTCCTCTTCAAAACAATTTCCTCTTTTCTTTTTCATTCTTCGACTAAAATCGGGCCATTATAGGTTCTTCTCGACCCTTCTTCTCTTGGAAACTCTCGTCTAAACATATCGTTAGAAATAAGGTGCCAATGAGACTTTCGTTTATATTGAAAATAGCTGCACATAAAGCACTGGCAAAAATTTAGATATAAATAAATTTTAACACTTGAAAAATGTCTCAAAATTTGATTTTTAATTTTGATTTTGTGAAAGACCAAATAATTATTGTTTAATGATACTTTGACAAAATTATTTTTGCGCTTGCGAAACGAATCATTCGTCCATAAAAAACTTCTCGTTATTTTCTCGTTGTTTTTTGTTTTCTCTTTAGTACCAATCTGAATTAATTAATCTATGACAATTAAATCCAAAAAATACTCATTAATTTTGTATCTGCTAGAAGCACTATATGATAATCATTTTTTATTGAATTTTCAGTGGCTTTTGATGGGACAACTATATTCGTTTTTTTCATCCTTACAAATTCAGATTTTTCATTTATTTTTCCTTTCCAAAAAATTTTCCTTATTGTGTAATCGAAAAAGTGCACACGAATGAACGTCAATGTCTCACAATTTTCAGGAAAAAATTTGACAATAAGATATTAATCGGCTAATTTGTTGACGAATTCTGATAAAGCGCTCTAACGATGCGCGTGGCTATTCATTTCCTTCTCCTATTTGTTCTATCTAAATGTCAGCAGGATCTTGTGCCGTCACAACTCCCCCCAACTTCTGTAGATATTTTGCCAACATTCTCGAAGATAACTACGAATAAACCACCGACAAAAATTTAGTAAGAAAAATTTCTCTTGCTCTCCTATTAAAAAAAATATTAAAAAAATAAAAAATGGTTTATAGAATTACTGTTTCCAGAGATGAATTTTGTAATTTTGGATGAATTATAATATATGCATCAGTTATGGACAAACTTTTTAAAGGCTGCAAGAACAAAAAATGAAAATTTTATTTTTTTTACTGGAATCATAATAATAATTGCTTAACTGGAATCTTAAGCGTTCCATTTTCCTTTTTCTAATTTCAAAAAAAGAAACAACTAAAGTCCTCATTCATCGTGAAATTCTTGTAGAAGAACACGTCCTTTTTTCTTAGAATTTGTCAGCTTATCTTCATTCATAACTGTTAATGAAACTATATGTAATGTTAAATGAATTATTGATGAGCCAAGTGTTTTGTCGCAAATAGTTATGTAGTTCGCAGAGAATTCCATTGGAGGTCCTCCAATTATTAACTGTCTAAATAAGAAATAATAAGAACTCATTTACAGAACTTTCAAGAACTAATTTAATTTGCAGTGACGGTACATATCTGGTAATTGCACCGAAAGTTGTCCGCCCTGGCTTACCATATGCAGTATCAGTGAATATTCTAAAAAGTGCAGAAAGTGACCACATCGTCCGTGTTGAAATACGGACTGAGCAAAACGATACTATTGGAGCCAAAGTCGTTAATAATGTAAAAACAGGTATCCCGTGAAATTTTTACTATTTTATAGATGATTTACTGCTCTAGCTATAATAAAAAATTAGATGATGGATTTGAGCATGAAACAGTAGAAATCAATAGAAATTTTTGAAAATTATGACAGAAAAACAGATTTCTTTTTCTGAATTTCTTGAATATTTAATTTATGCTTAATATAATTTATATATATGCAACCGCGACGCTAAAAAAAATTACTAACCAAGGTCATATTTTATGGACACTTTTTCGAGTGAAAATTAACCACTTATACGAATCCGAAACCGTAAATATTTTCAGGTGTGCCACAAACGGTGACAATTGAAGAATTATCGTCAGATAGTTTATTGCCTGGCTTGAAATATAAAATTTATGTAAGAGCGGAAACGATTGGTTCAAAAATAATTTTCGAAGATGAAAAACAAGTTCAATTCGATATAAAATCTATATCGATTTTCATACAGACTGATAAGGCTATATATAAGCCTGGATCACTTGGTTTGTTTATCGTTTAGTGTTTTTTATTTCCTCTGGAAATTTTATATCCTATTTCTAAAAGCATATCATTTCTTGATCCATGAGTTTAATTCCATTAAAATTAATTATCAGAAAATTTGTGCCATAATCATCTGCTTTCTTCTTTCTTTAAACAGCTCTCACTATTACTAATTAAGCTGGCTCCAACGGCTACAAGGGTAAGACGTTTCCAAGCTGAGCGATCTGATGCCATCGTCGACAGTAATAGAAGCCATTCCTTTTTCTAATATCTAAGTCCATATATTGTGGCCCACCTATATGTTCAAACGCCACTCATCACAGGATTTCGCAAGTAATGAAATATGTGTCAACTCTTGGCGACGAAGAACGTGCCCTAATTAGCGAAAGAGGCACTCTGTGGTGGGAATGTTAATGCAAGTGGTGTTTGAACAAAAATATTTGAAGATCAAGTAAAATTTTATCCACTCAGCGAACCCATAAAAATGTACCTTAGACATGAGTCGTCAAATGCAGATAACTTTAATGTTCTCCACTCTCATTGGCCATGTCTCGCAGCCATAGGGCAAGACCGAGCGAACTACTATATAAATGTGGATTTCTGTTTTTATGGTGATTCCACGACGGCTCCATAAATGTTTCGTCAGCCAGAACATTTCTAGCCGCCGTTGCAATAATGATATTTTATCTGGCCATTCGATATTAGAGTGGATCCAAGCTATTCCTCAACCGGCTATGAATTTATAAAAAGAGGCATTTTATCAGCTTCTTGTATATAAAAAGTCGAACGATCTTTGGAACACCATCATGTTTCATCTCTTTCCAAAGTTCTATCAATTGAATCGAAAGTAAAGTCGATGAAACACAAAACAGTGGGTTGCAGATATTTGAACTGCCTGAATCCAGCTCCAGAAAAAGGAACAAATAAAAGTTTATATTATCTTTGGAGAATCTTAATCTTTTATTTCCACTGCTTCTAAAAGTTGAAATGAAAACATCATCCTGCTACCTCGTACTGCCATAAATCTCTTCAGATTTTTCTTTTTTAAGACCCTTATCATTACTGGTTAGACTTGCTCCACTGGCTTGTCGCGTTGGACAAATATGCCAGGGAGTCCTTTGGTAATAGTGATAGAGAAAAGGAATCGGGCCCCAGATTTATTGCGACTTGAGCAACAACTGGACCATCCCACTCCTTAAGTCTATTTCAGTGGGAGGGAAGTAATTGTCTTGTTATCTTTAAAAATTGGGAACAGAATTACATTGCTTCAGTCGTCTGATATTATTTTTTCTTCAATATCGTGTGATAGTTGTTGAAGGTTATTATGAAGGACGACGAATATTTGAAGAGTTCAGACTGAGACTTCATCAGGTTTCTGGATGGCAGAGATTTCCTGTTCTGCTGGCGGTTTGTAAACATATGGTTCAACGAACATTAGTTGTGACCAAAATGACAGATGGCGCATCGTGGTTGAATTTGGTTTTTAATCCTTCCACCTTACAAGGCGATCCTTAATAACCTTAACAGGCACACCATTATTATCGCGTGTCATTTTATCCCCAAGTCCCCAATCCCAAGTTATAATTGCTTTATGAAGAAGACGGAATAGTTTCCTAATATCATCTAATAGAGCCGTCGTCTCCATTCTCAAAGCCATGTTATTCCAATAGTGATTCCTATCGCGCCTTGCTTCTTTCGTTGCAAAATCTTCTAAACACCCGGTAGTCAGGATCATCTGTCATTTGTATTTTGGTAGCTTTTTCAGACAGTTGGACAGTTGCTTCCGATATCCAACTAGCACTCTTCCTACTAGTATGCTCTAGCGTGGAAATGTCTGACTTTCGGAGACATTCCTTTGGACCAATATTCATCTGCCGTTCCTGTCTGTTTTATTGAAATCATACTTTATCGATTGAATCTTCAATTCCTATTTTTTCTACTTTTTCCCATTTTTATTTTAGTTGGCTTAGAAGCAGTATACAAATTTTTGTCTTTGTTTTTCAGTTCAATATCGTGTGATAGTTGTCAATCCTGATTTGACGCCACATATATCAAATACAATTTCCGTAAGAATACGAGATCCGAGTCAAAATGTCATTAAACAACAGATTGACAAGGTTCTCACCAAGGGTAAAATTTCAACATTATTCACATTATTACACATTAAGTTTCGAAAAATGAACTAAAGAATTATAGCCATAATTCAGGATTGGATCACTAATTTTCATGAATTTTAGGTGTTTTGTGCGGAGAAATTGGACTTTCGACTGATCCACCTCTTGGAGAATGGCAAATTTCAGTTGAAACCAAAAATGGCATTAAGTTCGAGAAGCCATTCACCGTCGACAAATATATTTTACCAAAATTCGATGTTAACATCAAAACACCAAGCTTTATCACTATTACTGATCCATTAAGCGTTCATATAGATGCTAAGTAAATTTTTTTTGTATCTAACCAAGATCTTCAGATTTCATTGTCATTCAGATTTAAAATCCTTAATTTTTAAATATAAACGTTTACATTAAGATACACCTATGGCAAAGGAGTTTCTGGAAAGGTGAAAATAGTATTGGAGCTACCTTGGCATAGATGGCATTCTATACCGCAGCCGATCTTAATCAAGGATGATGGAGCGACAGCACAGGTTTTGAATTATTATTTGTTCTTTCTTATTTTTGATTGCAGTAATTGCTGGACGTTAAAATTCCAGCTCTTCAATTAGTTATAATAATTTATATATAATAATTTTTAATATTCGGATTAAAGTTCATCAACTTTCCATTTCTTTTAGTTTTTCTTATAATGAATTGATGATTGATAATGAACAATAAGCATAAAGAAATAATCGAAATATACAGATGAAACAATCGCAGCCTAGAATTAGAATTCTTCTAATCGTAATTAAACAAGCTTTGCTTCCCCATAGGACCATGCAGAAACCACTTCATCAGGAATTTTCGGAATATGTGGATCGGAATAATCCACAGTATTATTTAATCGTCGTTCAGTAACAGCGAACTGGGAGAATTTTCTAAAACACTGTTATTCAAAAGGAACAAGGAAATAGCGAAATCCGTGTTTATAGACAGAAACCGAGAGTGTCATCGAACGAACCGTGAAACTCAACAACATGGGTGAAGCGACAATTGTATTTACTAACGAGGAATTAAAGAAACATCGCTTGATTACTATTTATGGCGGTAATTCAATTAACATATTAGCCACAGTTATTGAAGATTTGACGAATATTCAAAGGAATGCATCAGCTCATGTTAGCCAAATTTTTTATTCTTATAGAATTCCAGTAAAAAAGTTTGGTTGAAAATTTTTAGAAATTTTTTTAGAAATAGAAATTTTTTTATAACTCGACATTTCTGGTTTGGCTGGCTTCACGTCATTTGTAGTTAGGAACAGATGGGTTTCCTAATAATTTAAACTGCGGTAGAGAAATATTTCTGTAACGTACCTCAGATATATCGAGATTTATATAGGTTTTATTTGCTCTTGTTTGACATTTTTTTAAAATTTTTTTTGACTTTTCTTAAATGTTACTTCATATTCTAGGTGGTTGCGTACAAGCATGATGTTAAGCTCGAGGTTGAAAAACAAGGGGAAACTTTCAAACCAGGATTAATCTATAATGTAGTCGTTATATTGAAGCAAATGGATGATACACCCATTAAAGCATCAGTCCCTAAACGTGTTCAGGTGAACTTAGGTTTTTTTTATCATTTCTGTTAGAGTTTTGGCTCCCATACGATCAGTTTTCTTTTTCTTCTTCTTCTTTTAACAGTTCTCATCATTACTGGTTAGACTGGTTTCAATGGCTACAAGGATAAGACGTTTCCAAGCGGTGCGGTCTGATGCCATCGTCGACAATAATGGAAACCATTCCTTTTTCCATCGTCTAAATCCATATCTTGCTGGTCCACCTATACGTTCAAAATCTTTTCGTATTAATCCAGGTCTTGATTGGCTCACCTCGCTTTTGACGCCAGCCATCACAGGGTTAAGCAAGTAACGAAATGTGAGTCAGTTCATATGATGGATGACGGAGAACGTGCACTAACCACCGAAGGCGGCGCTCTGTAAAAACATTATTTATGCAAGTGATATTTGAACAAAGATGGTTGTGATCTTGTGATGTTTTATCCGCTCGACGGATCCCTAATATGTATATCTTAGACAAGAGTGGTCAAAGACAGATATTTTTTTGATATCCTCCACTCTCATTGGCCATGACTCAGAACCATATAGTAAGATCGAACGGATCACGGCAATATAGATGCGGACTTTCGTTTTTATGGTGATTTTCACGACGATTCCATAAAGATTTCGTCAACCGCATTTCTAGCTGCCATGATCGGAGTTATAATATCATCTTTTGCCTGTCCATTTGATATTAGAGTGAACCCAAGGTATTTGAAATCAGGCACTTCCTCACTTTCTCAATCGGCTATAAATTTACAAAAAGAGGCATTTTATCAGCATCTTGCACATAAGACGAAAACACTTTCATTATATTTACATTAATCCTGAGTCCCATTCTCGCTGCAGTTTGCTGACACGTTTTTTAACATTGTTGCATTTCATCAAAACTATCAGCAAAAACTACATCATCAGCGTATTCAAGATCTGTGATACGATGGGCTGGACTAATTTGGACAACCCTTGAGTAGTGACAAGCAGTGTCCATTATCCAGTCTATCGCATAGTTGAATATTGTGGGGGAAAGGACGCAGCCCTGACGGACACCTGTTTTTATTTCGAAGGAATCTGTCAGCTCCCTATATACACAGATTTGGGTCGACCTACGCTCACAAAATGCCTTTATGAGTCGAATGATTTTCTCTAGAACATCGTGGCATTCCATCATCCTCCAAAGCGCCGCTCTATCAATTGAATGAAGGGCAGCAGCAAAGTCGATGAAACACGTGTAATATTGCAAATATTTGAAGCGAATGTTCCAACACCCTTGTTAAAGTGAATATCTGGTCAGCACAACCGCGCGCTGGTCTGAAACCAGCTTGATTAGGGCGCATACTGCTGCCCCGTATTTCCATAAGTCTGTTGAGTAGCAGGGAAGGAAAAATTTTTGCTGAGACTTCTGATTCCTCGATAATTGTCGCAATATGTTTTACCTTTCTTGAGAATTGGGAGCAGAATTGCTTTGCTCCAATCATCTGGTAATATTTCTTTTTTCCATACTAAAAAGTGCATTTGTTGAAGGTGCGTTATGAAAGATGATGGACAGCATTTGAAAAGCTCAGCCTGAAGACCATCTTCTCCTGGAGATTTGTTGGCCTTAAGCTTATGGATAACTGAAATTATTTTTGCTTCTACTGGAGGCTCGGAATTGCAAGCGTATGCTTCGCCAAACGTATCAGCTATATCAGGGCAATAGATGGTGCTTCATGGTTAAATTTGGCCTCAAAGAATTCTTTCCATCTTATGAGGCGATCCTTAATACTTTTGATTAGTACGCCATTGCTGTCTCTTACCATTTCATTATATCGTTTACCGATTTGCTTTATGAAGAAAGCAGAATAGTTTCCTATTATCGCCTAATCTAGCCGCCGTCTCCATTCTTGAGATCATATCACTCCAATAGTGATTTCTGTCCCGTATTGCTGCCTTCATTGCAAATCTTCGAAGCACCCGGTAGTCAGGATCACCTGCAGCTTTTTGGTAGCTTTTTCTGACAACAGGACAGTTGCTTCCGATACCCAACTCTTACCTAGCGCTCTTCCTACTAGTATGCCCTAGCATGGAAGTAGCTGATTTTCAGAGACATTCCTTTAGTTTGAACCAGTATTCATTTGCTGTTCCAGAAAAATCATTGATATTTATCCCATTGAGAAGATTCAATAATTCGCTCACTGATCTCCGAATTTTTTAGTTTGAAATTATTGAAGAATCTTGAGGGATGTTGCTTTCTGTGAATTGTCTAAGATATAATCAATCTGGTTGAAGTGTTGGTTGTCCTTGGAGTTCTACGTGACTAGATGTTTTCTTTTATGCCGGAAGCAAGTATTGGCAACAAAAAGTTCATGCTCTTCGGTATAACGAAGAAGACGTTTTCCATTGACACACCGGTCTCCGATGCTATATTTGCCAATTGTTGAGGTCATCGTAGTTGCATTATGATTTACGCGAGCTTTCCAGTCTCCCCCGATTATAATCATGTCATGTTTCGGTAGAAACTTAGTTGAAGTTCCGCATAGAACTTGTCTTTATCACGGTCATCTGCCGACAGAGTTGGAGCATAGATACTGATGACCGAGATATTGCCCTTTACCCTTAAAACGGGCATAGGCCATATGGTCGTTTACCGATTTCCATTCAATCAAAGCGGAATGGGCCTTTGCAATCGCTACGCCATTTCGTCCCGAGTTATTCGAAGCACCACAGTGATATCTCTGATCTGAACCAGGATTAATTACTCGAGATTCAAAGTGAGGAAGATGGACCTCCGACAAGCAAGCGATATCCACACGATATTTAGACTGGGTGTGGACAGTGATGGTTTGGCTTGCAACGTCCATAAGCGTTCTGACTTTCCATGCTGATACGGCTAATACCTCGCCTCGCTTGCAAAGGGCTATTCCCCTTGATATGTTTCGAGCAATTACCCTGGCTTGAGAGCATTTTATTTACCAGCCTTAGGATCGCTTTAAGTCCGGATTTTATACTTACCGCATGTACCACCGGGCTCGAAGTATCATGCTCGTCGGGAGACGCGGACGTCGGACGCCGTACCAAGTGTATCTGACCCTTTCACCATAGAGTGGGGATAGAGTTACAGATGGGTCCCCAGCAGCCACTCGGATTTTTGACATAATAGCAGGTTTACTTCTGCCAAAGACAAAAAAAGAAATTAAATTTGATAAATTAGATTAAATTAAATTAAATACGATCAGTTTTAGGTAACTACGTTTTATAACTATCCATATGTGCCCGATTCTCCTAATCAACATGAGGATAAGGATATAAAAATCGTCGACTTGGATGCACATGGTATGGCTGTAATAAATTTACAACCACCACGTAATTGCTCAAGTGCCAGAGTCGAGGTACAAAATTTTACTGCAAATTCTACGATTCTTTGAAAAATACATTGATTCACTAACTAATTATCCCATCTTTGAAAAAATTATAGGCACAGTATGATCGTTCAGGCCAAGATAATTTCACCAGTGCTGTGATTTATTCGAGCCTCTATATTGAAGCGAGCAAAAGTCCTTCAAACAGTTATCTTCAGCTCATACCTGACCACGACGGTGCAATAGATGCTGGAAAAACTTTGTCATTTACTGTTAAAGCAACTGAATCTGTATCAATAATTGCTTATCAGGTATATTATTTTAAGAGATATTATAAAATTAATGAGATTTTTTCAGAACTTTTTTTGGTTTTATATGTTTAAAACTTTTGGATGAGAAAGGAAGAGGATTTTTAATAGAAGAATATTGGAAGAAAAGTGATGAAATTACAAGGTTATCGCTCGTGGATCGGTGGTTCTAACGCAACAGTTATCGGTGAACGGTGACTTAGCCACAGTGACATTTGCAGCAACACCTCAGATGGCTCCAAAATCACGTCTTGTTGTTTATACAGTGAGGCCATCTAATCAAGAAATTTTGGTTGACGTCAGCGACTTCAGAGTTGATGGGCTCTTCCGAAATAACGTAAATTTTTAAGATTCTTCAGAAATTTCGAAATTTTGTTACATTATATAGTGTGGACTCTTTTTTAATCATCACTTGAAATTATAGGTTTCATTAGTGATCGACCGCAATACAGCTGAACCTGGCGAAAAAGTCAAATTTACTGTGAAAGCAGACCCTGAATCTTATGTTGGTATATATGCTATTGATCAAAGCGTACTATTTTTGAAATCTGGTAACGATATTACTAAAGAATTGGTTCGCATTTGCTTTATTTCTATAATTACTATTAAACAGGAATATACGCCCTAACCAAACTGGATTCATACCAGGACATGATTGTGCCGACCAGACCACGCTAAGAAGGATGCTGTTGTACCACTTTAAATATCAGCAACCCACCATCACATTAATTTTGCATATGCTTTCAATAAGATTGACAGACTAATGCTTTGGGGGTGATGAAATGTGATGGTGTTCCAGAGAAGATCATTCGCCTCATAAAGGCACTTTATCACATTTTATCACGTTGACACAGGTTGATCTTTATGGAGAATAACTGATAGATTCCTTGGAGATAAGAACTGGCGTCCGTCAAAGCTGCGTCCTTTTCCCAACAATATTCAACTATGCGATAGATGGATAATGGACATCGCTTGTCGGCAATCAAGAGATGGACAAATTAATCCAGAGCATAATATCATAGATCTTGAATACGCTGATGATGTAGCCCTTTTTCCTAATAGCTATGACGAAATGCAAATAATGCTAAATAATGTGTCAGTGACTGCAGTGAGAATCGGACTCAGGTCAATGTAAATAAAATGATAGTCTTTTCGTCTTATGTCCAAGAAGAAGTGCGCTCATAAAATGCCTCTTTTCACTCATAGCCGGTTGAGGAAATGCTTGATTTTAAATATCTTGGATTCACTCTAATATTAAATGGCCAGACAAAGGATTGCTACAATCCGAATAACAACAGCTAGAAATGCCTTCATCCAATTGATGAAATCTTTATGGACTCATCGCGAAATCACTATGAAACAAAAGCCCGAAAGTATCTATAATCGCAATTCCCTTAATGCTATATATCTGCGAGATGGCCAATGAGAGTGGAGAATATTAAGAAAGTATCAGACTTTGATCACTCATATCTAAGGTTTATTTTGCAGGTCCATCGAGGGAATAAAATCTCACATGATTCTCCAACTTCGTTCAGATACCACCTGCATTAACAGTACCATCACTTTACCTCTGCTCCTTAAAGCACATTCTTTGCATCCATACAAAATTGACTTATTTCATTACTTGCTAAAACGTGTGGTGGATGACGTCAAAAGCAAGATGGTCTAGTCAAGACCTGGGCTGTCAAGAAAGGTTTTGTAAAACCAGTGATGTATGGATTTTGACGATGGAAAAAGGAATGGCTTCTATTACTGTCAATGATAGCGTTAGACCGAATAGCTTGGAGACGTAACCAGTAATGATAAAAGCTGTTAGAAGAAAAAGAATTGTTACTGAATATGATAGAATTTCAATAGTGGCAATGAGGAATAATAACATCTTGAAGCTAGAAATTGTGGAATTACATCTTTATTTTAATTATAAAAGAGATAGGGATGAAGAAATAAATTATAGTGGTGCTTAAATTTAAAAAATGCTAGAAATTGTGGAATTACAGAAAAGAGTGAAGGAAATTTTTTTAAAAAAATTTATTGCAGGTTGAACATGATATAGGACAATATGATACAACTGATGGCGTACTGAATGCACGTCCTTGGGAAGCCGCATTTCGACGCAAACGATCCATTTGGTACCCTTGGTGTGGTGTTGGTGGAAAGGATGCTGAAACTATTTTCGAAGTTATTTCTAATTTCACTTTCAAGTTTCTCTGGCTTAGAGGTTTAAAAAAATTTTGGTGCTAAAAGCCATCTGAATAATTTATTCAATCTCTTTATTTATATACAATGCTTATTCATCTTCTTTTTTCACCATTATTCACCATTTCTGGTTGGTTGGCTTCATTGACTATTGACCACTGATTATTCACCAGAAAAGCACTAGGCCACACCATCATTCCATACGGTTAGGCTTCAACATAACCTCTATTTATCGCTGCAACTCAATAAAACTAGAAGACCATTAATGACCGGAAATAATCCAACCATATATATCATTTTTGTGAATGGTGCGTAGAAAAAATTTGTCAAATATTGGAGCCTTCTTTTTCACCATTATTCATAGGAAATTGAGAAATTCAGACAAATTATCACCAATAAATATCGCAAATCACTGGTTTTGCGAAATTTATTGAGGATAAACCTATTCGAAAAATGTCAGGCTTTGGATTGGAAACTCGTCGGTTTGAGTTCGGCCAGAGCACAGGTTCTGCTTTCTCCATAGGCTAATTACATTAGTTGAACTTTTTAAATGAAATTTAATGAAATTCTTCAATGAATTTCATGTTTTTGAATTTTACTTATTTATGCAAAATAAAAATTTTGCATTTTTTCTAATTTTAGTCGTACAAATTTCTTTTATTGCCAATCTATTCTTGAATTTAAAATATAGAATTCGAACCTGCAGTTACTCAAATTTTAAAGAGAGCGAATTTACTCTTTTAATTATCAGATATTGCACGGAAGTTTGCAGATTACCGCATTTGTTAATGCATTTTTTTTCTGAAAATCCTTTCTTCTATAAAAATAAAAAATATGGACATCAAAAAAAAAAGAATTCATTTAATAAGGAAGTTGACTGATGACCCTCGCATGCGAAGACTTTTTTCAGAAATCTGGCCTTATCGTTCTAACAAATGCTTATTTGTATCGGCAACCCGAACCACCGAGTAAGTTCATTAAGTTATCGAAGAAACTTGTCGAAAAAACGGGGTTTCAGTTATTCAAACGTTCTTAATTGTAAAAAGATTTCTTTGCTAAAAAAATTTGTACTAATAATTTTTTCGCTTTATCTCTCGTCATTAATTTATTGGCCAAAGTGAAAACTTGAAAATTGTTTAAAAAATTTCAATTTGTTGAAAATTCACAATAAGAACTGATGGGTTGTACCTTTCGCAAGACGTATGCTTGTCCATATTTACATCCACATTTTATCCAACTCTGTTCTTAAATTTGCTTTGTCGCTAATCTGCACACATATTCGCATAGGCGGCACGCCTGCACTGGTATTCTTTAATGGCAGGTTCACTCCTGTCAGAGTTTGGTATGTTTTTTGGCTATAGATGTCCTCTTTACTCTTCTTTACTATAATCCTCTTTACTTAAGTACGAATCTTCTTTCAAACCTCTCTCTTTTTTTGTATATCTTGATCGAAGGATTTAAATTTGTTTTTGCTGAAACAAATTGCTTGATTAAAGTCAGTAACGAATTATTTAAAAAAAAAATTTTCTTTTTAGATTCGAAATTTAATGGGGATATTTCCAAAAATTTTTGTAGGAATACATTGTCAAGTTTTTATATTCTAATTTTCCATTTTTTAATGAAGGATAAAGCATAAATTTCTCATGAAATTCACTGACATTTTATTGCAGTTCTCTATCAACCAATGATGGCTATTCCTGATGTTATGGCAGATAGAAGTACCACTGGAGTGAACTTCGATATTTCGAAACCGATTCGTATTAGGAAATATTTCCCAGAGACATGGATATGGAGCTCGTTGACATCATCGAAGTAAGAGTCTTCTTTAGATATCTGTGGACATAATGAGATAATAAGAGGCGAGAATCGTTTAACTAGTGGCACAATTTTTGTTCTGCTGATTTTTAACTTGGTTGTTTTATTCACATATTTAGATGGCAACAGTGGTTGCTTGTAATTTAGGTTTTTTTTAGAAAAATTTGGTTTAAATTTATTTCTTTTCGCAATATTTCAGCTAACTATGATTCTCGTATTTCTTTATTTTTTACAAGCTTGGTATTCATTATGATTATTTATTTTTCATTTTAGGTAAGTTTCCTCATTTTTGTTGCTTATCGCGCCTAATTGTTCATTGAAGTTATCTTGTTTTTTGGTTAACGTAAAAATGAGATAGGTAAAAATAAAAGAGCTCAAAGCCGATTTGGGATAAAGTCGATTTGAATAACACTCGTAGCCATTTTATCGAAATCATTTTCATGAAATTAATTTTGGTATGCATCATTCATTAAATTTTCAGAGGGTTGACTTGATTTTTTCCAAAAGTTTTTTATTTTCACAACTTTTTCAGTTCTATACTGCTATTTCATTTTATGCTCAAAATTGCTATTTCATTTGGCTTAATTCAGTTGTTTAAGTTTTTGATGGTAGTGATTTTATTAATTCCTTTTTTTCAGTTATTCTTAGGATTTAACCTTTGCTTTTCTGCCTTTTTTCTTCCTTACGAACCAGAAATGCTTTTTCATATTTTCGGTGTCCAGTATATATTATTAACTGATAGACTGATATGATATGATAATCGTCGGCAGATTGATTCATCGTTTCACGCCATGTTTCGATGTTTTAACTTTAGCATTATTCGTTGTATTATTAGATTTTTCGTTACTATTATGAGATAACATAGGAAAAGCATAATTATTCATTAAAAAGGAGTAAATTGCACATATGTCATTAGAGTCAACTGCACATTTATTTTGTCCCGTTAATTAGGCTAGAAAGCAATCATTTTATAGAAAGGATGCATTGACGACTTGATAAATTTGCTCCTTCTTCCTTCCAGCCGAATGACCATTGTAAACGATATGAGATTGAAAAAAATATCTGAAGAAAAGGTTATTAAAAAAACTACTACTAACTTCAGTGGTACCTTTTGCACATTTTTTCTCTCTTCCGGAAAATTAATCTGCACAAATGGCTCTTTTTGGTAAAATTCTCTTCCAAATTGCACGAATTGACTCTTTTTCGAAAATTTTCTGAAATTTTTAAATTACAATAATTTAAAATATACCCATCCTTGGTTGAAGTAAAAATCACATTATCTTCACTTGCGAGTTTATATCTTTTGGAAAAATATAAAAATATTTGATATTAAAACTGTCAGGTTTTTGAGAATTTTGAGCAGAGAATTTACCAGAGAATTTATCTTCACTAGCAGATCAACCTATTTATGAATTTATCCAATCAAAGATTCGAAGATGAGATATGGGTTTGGCATAATCTTATCGTAAAGAAATATTTAGCTTTATTATTTCCACTGAAACTGAACTTCCAACTATAAAATCATTTTAAAAATTCTTTTGATTAGCATTTTTTTCTTTTTTTTTTCGTGTGTGGCTTGCAACTTGTTAAAATATAAGACAAGTCAGATCGTCTGGAACAATAATTAGTAGCAAACCAACAAAAAATAACAAAGAAAAAGCTGAAATTGTAATGAAGCGCTTGATTATTTATATTTTTGCATTACGCAAATTGCAATTATATTCAATTATCTGCACGGTTAAAAAAATCCCTTTCTCATCGTCCCTATGGGTGTAAGGTCATTTTGGATCTTGGATCTTTAGAGGCCTGCAAGCTTGAGGGATTCTGCACAGTATTTCAGCCGCTAGCAGTCCGCTCTTCTGGATAAAGATTTCTTATATTTCTGGAATCTGTTGAAGCTATTCTTCTGATTTAGGGATTATAGTCCTTAGTGCTCTTGTCATTGGGATTACTTTAGCCTTCACTTTCCAAGGAAAATGAGAAATATATAAATGTAGAGAATGAAAATGAGAAATATATAAATGAGAAATATATAATATATAAATGAGAAAGCATTTCAGCATCCAGGCACTTTAATCTGGTTCTGTCAATCTATAATCTAATTTAATTAAGAGTAAATAATAAATATTACTTTTTAAACTTCTGGATAATTTTTTGCAAATAAGTAAGAAAAAATGAATGTTACTTTAACTTTTTCTTTTTTAATCCGGTACTAAACCTACTCGTACATTTGTTCCAAGTTTCATCTTAATGAAACCCATTCCTACTTCCATCCCAAAATAAATTCCTAGCGAAAGCGTTCCATCATGATGGTCACTAGAGCCAAATAAACCAGAAATGCTGCTAAAAGGAGGAATGAAGAAATACTGGTACTTTTTTTATTTTGGACTTTAAGCAATATATGAATTGAAATATATTTTGATATGGCTGTTGCCAAATGGCGAAAAAGGCTATAAACTTGAGCAAGTCATCCGGATTCCCACCCATCTTAAATTAAATATAAGCTCCTAAAAGATCATTTTTGGGCATTTTGTGCTTCTATTAGGGTAAACGAGTGGGAGAGAGGTCGGTGAGCGATGGGCATTTAGATCTTATATTTGATTTATTTTACTATAATATTTCTTTGTAATAGGGCAATTGCTTCGCTTTGTTTTCTTATATATATTTGCATCTTTATCTTTGCTAATAAAGGTTTAATTACCCAAGTTTGAGGTTCGCAACGAGAAAAGTAAGAAAGCTGGCCGCAGAGTTTTATAATATTGATAAAAAAAAAAGTCCCGCGTGGCAGGAAAGTTAAATCTATACAGAAAAAATATAGTGAAGCGGATTCCCAAAAGGAATTTTCATAAAGGAAGGGGAATCGCCGTACTCCCAACTAAAATTTCGTAGTGCTATGTACCTTTTTTGTGTCGATTTATAATACCAATTTGTGTTTTGCAAGGTCGTTTTTGTCCCTTTCCTAAGTAGATTTTTCACAGAATTTTATTCACGTAATTTTCCCTTTATTTTTGAATCGACGCTGAATTGAATTATAAATTTCTATTATAATAGGGAGAACATGTGATTCAGTTATCTTCCATGTTGGCTTAAAATTTTATTAGTTGAGTGCAGATATTCAATATTCATTAAATATTCAATATTCAATGAAGCCATTTTATGAGCGCATGTTGGCGTAGTTCTGTGTATATGGTGAGCCGACAGACTCCTTCGAAATAAGAACTGGTGTCCATCAAGGTTGTGTCTTTTCCCCTACAATATTCAACTATGCAATAGACTGCTTTTCGGCACTCAAGGAGTACCGAATCGTATCATAGACCTTATACGCTGATGATGTAGTCCTTTTTGCTGATAGGTTATGATGAAATGCAAATAATGCTAAATAACGTGTCAGCAATTGCAGAGAATTGGACTTAGGATCAATGTAAATAAAACGAAAGACTTTTTGTCTTACGTTTCAAGAAGCTAATAAAATATCTCCCCTTTTAAAAAATTCATTGCTGGTCGAGGAAGTGTCCGATTTCAAATATCTTGGGTCCACGCGAATACCAAATGGCCAGGCAAACAGAAACCCAGATGACGGCAGCTAGAAATGCATTCTTCCGGTTGACGAAGCTTTATGGAGCCGTCGTGAAATTACCATTAAAACGAAAGTCCGCATCTATAAAGCCGTGATTAGTTCTTGCTATATGGCTCTTAGACATAGCCAATGAGAGTGGAAGATATTAAGAAGTTATCTGCATTTGACCACTCTTATCTAAGGTATCATATTACGGGTCCATCGAGCGGATAAAATAGCGTCAAAAGCGAGTTGGGCCAGTCAAGACCCTGGACTGATAAAGGTTTTGAACGCATAAGTGGACCAGCTATATATGGGCTTAGATGATGGAAAAAGGAATGGCATCAGGCGTCGTTTGGAAGCGTCTTACTCTTGTAGCCTTTGGAGCCAGCCTAATCAGTAATGTTGAGAGCTATTAGAAGAAGAAGAAGAATATTCAATATTCATATGAGTTACAAAATTTTATATCTTTTCATATCTTTTTAGTTCCAAAGTTTTGAATCTTAAAAAAATATCTAAATTCACGATTCGGTCAATTTTTTTTCCAATTTTTTTCAATATTTTTAATTTTTGCTTTGGAATCTACCGTCCTTAACCTAGAATCAATAATTCAAATAATTTGGCTTGATAATGCAATTTGTTAAAAAATGAAACGTAGAATTACAATTAATATAATATAAAATTAATCGGGAACACAGGCGGCATTTTTGATTAGTAATTGGGCGCAGAATACTGATGTGTTGCTTCGACCTGAGCTTTGTGGCTTCGATTTCTTTTCTTTGATTAATTGAATAAGTATATCTGGTGTTCATTTCTTTTCATCATTTCTTTTTTTTTAAAGAGTCCTCACTATTACTGGTTAAACTCGCTCCACTGGCTTGTTGCCTTGGGCAATATGCCAGAGACAATAACCCACTGAGCCATTCCACCCCCAAAAAAGATTTCTTTTATATTTCTTTTCTCTTTACTTTTATATTTGCCATTTACCTATTCATTACTTAACTATATTGCTTAATTTAAGCGAAAGTGGCACAGCGAGCTATGAAGCAATTGTTCCTGATACAATAACTTCATGGGTGGCGAGTGCCTTTGCTATCAGTGATCAATCAGGCCTTGGAGTGGCGCCTTCAACATCGAAGGTCATCATTTTCGCATTATTTATTGTGCTAATTATGATGAAATTTCTCAAAAATTTTGCCTTTTTTATGATATAATTTTCCAAAAATCTTTTATTACCTAAATTCAAAAATTATATAGGGTTACGTTATTCGCAAAAAATAAAAAAATGGCAATTACGGTTGACTTCAAATTCAAAAAGTTTATCAATTTTTTAAATTCTCTGTTTGAATTAGTATTTTTGCTCTAAAATATTGATATTTTGACCGAAGAGAATATTTTGATAAGTTTTTTATTCCACTTTTTGTTTTTCAGTTGACTGTTTTTCGACCGTTTTTTATTCGTTTAAATCTGCCGTACTCGGTGAAACGTGGCGAAAAATTTGCTTTGCAGATTTTGGTTTTCAATTATATGGATGCTGAGCAGGATGTAATTGATTTTAATTGTAGTAATTTAAAATAACTCTATTTACTAGCAGTTTATTTACCCTTTTTTCGTTTGCTCTTTATTTAAATAATTTATTGCATTTAATCGTGAAGATAAATATTTTACATAAAAAAGGAAGTATTTTGAGCAGTTTATAAAGTTAATCAATCGGAACAGTTTATTTTTGGTTTCACGTTTGAATTTCAGGTTACAGTCATCCTAAAACACGATGAAAATTCTGGATTCGATTTCCTTCAGAAGGATGGTACAACAAAGAAACCGATGAAGCTAGTTATTTAGCAAATTTCTTGCCACATTGTAATTCTCTATCAATGCGTATAAAGTGAAATATTTCAGCAAAGATACAAAAGATAAGAATTACAATATGCGGATGATATCTGTGCCAAGTGGAGGAATTTCAAAAGCAGTATATTTTCCAATTGTTCCTACTCGAATAGGCGAAATCTTTTTGTCTATTGTCGCTCAGTCAGCAAAAGCTGGTGATGCAGTTGAGCAGATTCTTAAAGTTGAGGTAATTTTCGATTTCCACATTTTTCTTATTTCTTATTCTTTTATCTATGAAATTTCTAAGGAAAAGAAAACTTTTTTTTCAGCCTGAAGGCTATCGAGTTGATCGAAATGTTCCAATAATAATTGATTTTTCAAAAAAAAGCATAAACTCTAGTGCTGAATTCGAGAAGACCATTGATTTACAATTCCCGAAGGATGCCGTTGAAGGATCAAGGAGAGCTCGTCTTGATATCATTGGTATTTCATAAAACCATAGAATTTGGAGCTCCTAATTGGCTTTCAAAAAAGGGGTAACTGGCTTCCCAAAAAAATTAATTTATTTTCAGGAGATATAATGGGACCAGTTTTATCCAATATAGATTCGTTGGTTAAAATGCCTTTTGGTTGTGGAGAGCAAAATATGATTAATTTTGTGCCGAACATCGTAGTACTTCGTTACTTAAGAGCGATTCAGTCAAATGTTCAAATTGAGGCTAAAGCTGTAAAATTCATGGAAACCGGTTATCAAAGAGAACTAACCTACAGGTTTTAATGAATATCTTTGATTTTCATGGCTTGTCTATATTTCAAGTTTTATCAGCTTAAACAATTGAAACAAAAAATTTTTTTTCTTTTGAAATATTTTCAAAGATATTAAGGGAGATGAGGGTTGGATGAAGGTCTATTTTTCCAGTATAGATTATTTACTAAAGCCGTACAATATTTTAGGCGAGATGATCATTCGTTCTCTGCTTTTGGTCAAAACGATAAGCACGGATCAACCTGGTTGACTGCTTTCGTTATTCGATCTTTCAAGCAAGCTCAACCATTCATTTTTGTGGATGACCATATTTTACAGAAATCCATAGCATTCTTGAACGCTCAACAACAACAAGTGATTTGTCTTACTTTTTTCTTATAACTAGTAATAACTATATTCTTTAACAGGGATTTGAGATTCTGGAATTAAATACCACATTTTCAAATTTAAGTAACGAATTTGGCTAAAATATATCAAGAAAAATAATTTTTGGAACCGGGTATGCACGGAAATCATTTTGATATCGGATAAGATTTGATCTCAACATCGAGTATATTAAATACAGTATATCTTCAAATTTCTAAAAATTTAGGAGAATGGTGCCTTTGCCGAACGCGGAGAAGTTCACCACAAAAGTTTGCAGGGTGGTGCAGCTGAAGGAGGAATACCTCTTACTGCTTATGTTCTAATATCTCTTCTCGAAAATGGAGTTAGCAATTCAAAATTATATTAATAAGCTACGCTACACATCATGTTTAGTATTTTCCTATAAAATAGGATACTTTAGATTTAGCTTTTATCCAATTTTTTCTGCAACGATCGGTTAATAAAGGACCAATTTCAGCATCAACAACACTGAAAATACTTTCTTGAATATATTATTACTTTCTAATAAAATAAATAAAAAAACTACTTATTGTTAGAATTTCAGGTGAAAAATGCAAAAGCTTTATATTATCTCGAGCAACATCTTGAAGAGATCAAAGATGATCCATATGCGCTAGCAATAGTGTCCTATGCACTTCATTTAACTGATAGCACTAAGAAAGCTGTGTCGCTGAAAATGCTGGAAGCACATAAAATTAACGACACAGGTCAACTGCTTTATACCACATTCTATTTGATTTCTTATTTATTAGTATCTACAGATTAACAAATTAAATCTAAAAATTTTCCAGACTAAATATTCATATTAATAATCTCATGAATTTTCGCTATTCGTAACTTATTCCTCAGTTTTTTTCAGATGGTTCTGTTCATTGGAGTGCTAAAATAAGTACTTCTAATAAAAAGAAGGATACTCAACAGTATTTCTATTTGCCAAATCCAGTCGATGTCGAAATGACGGCTTATGCCTTGCTTACTTATATGCTTACTAATGATATTGATAATAGTGTACCAATTGTCAAGTGGTTGACTTCACAACGAAATTCTTTTGGTGGATTTAGTAGTACCCAAGTAAGTTTTTATTTATTCTTTTATTTATTTAGTTTTTTATTTAAAATAACTTATATTATTATCCAAGTTTTTGGCTGTTCGAAAGGGGAGATAATATTTAAATGCAGCAAAATCAAATTTTCAGGATACAGTTATGGCGTTGCAAGCGCTTGGAACCTACGCAGAACGAGCTTATTCACCAGTTTTAAATTTTTCAGTCATATTAAATAACGGTGCCGATAAGCATCAATTTGAAGTGAAGCCAGAAAATGCAATTGTCTTACAATCATATGATGTAGAGAATTTAATTTGCATTTAATACTACTACTTGGCTCATTTAAATGATTCTATGAAAGAGCAATGAGATAGCAAAGAGATGATAAGTTTGAAATTGTTCTAACAAAAGGAATCTTTGTGATCAGAATGGTTCAGTTTTTTGTTGTTTCGTCTAAGTTCAGGTGCTATGGTTTCGATTTCTCGTTGAGAATAAACAGTTATTAAAGGCTGAAATCACAATAATGCTCCCCTTTCCCAGCTCCCCATGTGACTCGATAAATAGATCTCACTCCTAATACTCAACACTCAATGGAGCCAGCTAAATTAGAAATCAGTGTGAAATTAGATAATGGTATCTTCGAGGAGAAAAGCAGTATTTTCTTTTCTTGAACCGCTGAAGAATACGTATTTAAATACGTCATTTCCCTATCACTGTTTCATTTGATAGCTTGAGAAAAAAAAAAAAACTTTTTGATCTCCTATTCTTTAATTTCCAGTAATTCTAGCTAGTTAACCTGGACGATGAGGTAAAATTGCATGCGAATGGGAATGGCATTATTTTTGCTCAAATCCAGTATTCATATTATCGTGTCGCTCTTAAGGATGATCTACCTTTTTACTGTACGAAAGATATTCGAGAACTTTACGGAGGATATAGGCTTCAACTCGATTTGTGTTGCAAGTAACATTTGCTATATTAAAGATATTCTTCCTTTCACATCTTGCCCTTGATAACTGTTAATATTTATTTCTTAGCTATACTCGACTTGGTTCGCGATCAAATATGGCCGTTGCAGAAATTACTGCATTAACGGGATATCGCTTTGATGCTGATGAGGCGAGTCGTTTAACAGATATTGCCAATCTTCAGCGCTCTGAACTCGATAACGACGATACAAAAATGAATCTTTATTTTAATCCGGTTAGTCACGAAATTTTCTAATGCTAATTGTCATTCAAAACTTCGATTATAATGATAGCAATGATCTTTTTTAGCTTGGATCAACTCCTGTGTGCTTATCACTTTACAGCGATATGGTATATCAGGTGGCCGATCTTAAGCCCGCTCAAATGGCTCTTTTCGATTATTATGATCCGGAACAACAGGTATTGCAAACTTCGGTTGACAAAGCCTTGCTTGAATGGTATGCCAAGGCTTATTTTTCTATTCACTGTATTGTTTCCATCTTTCAATTTTATTTTATTTTTCCATATTTTTCTATATTTTCTATTTCATTTTCCTTTAAATTGTCACAAAAACCTATACCTATACAATAATGGAATTCTTTCTTTTTATCCTCACATCATTGATCTGTTGTATTTAAAATCGTATTTATAGGTCAAGATTACATATAATGCAAAGCAAATGCGTTCATTGCAAGAATCTTGTCCCGATTGTTGGCCATCTGTGGAAACTGAAAGGATAACAGATATTGTATCACTCCAATCATTAAGTGGCGCCAATTCTAGTCGTTCAGGTCTGATATTATTTGCTCTAATTGCTATTATTTTAAGAATGCCTATTATCGTTCACTTATAGTAATTTTTCCATATTTTTCTTTTTTTTGGCTATTAACAGCATCTCGTTTTATGCTTGCATTTTATAACAACGTGAAATATTACATATTTGTTATTGGTTACTTATTATTTATGTTTTTTTTTTTAAAAAAATGTTTTTTTTAGAATGTTTTTTTTAAAAAAAATAATGCACTGTTTCTTTATATATCGCTTGAAAAGCAGATTATCGCCTTGAAATAGAAATTTCTTGTATATTACAGTGCTTTGCAAGAAGGCTGGTTAGCTTGTGAGATCCATCATAAGTCCATTTTTAATATGTTAGATATGTTTCTGTTTTTTAAGTATTAAGTATTAAATTTTTTTAAAATGATCTTAAAAAAACCATTAAAAAATTGTCATTTTTTATTATTTCTTTAGTAAAAACTATATGGTAGGAATTTAATTTCAAGAAAGAATAAATTTTAGTAATTTTTCCTTTTTTGATTGGTTCTTATCTAAATGTATTTTGAAATTTGACTGAGATTTGTATTTTTCTGGGTACTGAATTTTGAACTAACTGTGTACAAAATCTTCATACGGTTGTGCGTTACTGATTCATTTTTTTCTTTGTTAAAATAAACCATTTCATTATATGAATGAATTATACTTTCTCTTAAGAATTATACTACTCATCCACGAGAATTTAAGTGGGTCTTCCAGTTTAATCTTCAACAAATGCTTTCACACTGTATGTATAAAAAAGGGCGAAAATCTTAAATGGTTTTCTTTAAATTGTCCACAATCTCCCTTTGTTCTGCTGTTGCTATAATCGCTCACAATGAACAATAAAATATTTAATAACATTTCATTTATCATATTTATCACAATTATCATAACCTCAGAGTTGGTCAATTAAGCCGTAATATAATTTGAGAGAATGATTACTAAGAATGATTAAGAAAGAAGTACAAAGATTACAGAGGAGTGAGTACCAACAATTTCGAATGGATTCTAACAATGATGGCAAAAGTGATAAGTTTTAATAGTCCGGTGCTCCCGACTATTAAATTATTCAACAACTAAATGTTACAAGATTCTTATAATAATAATAGCCATTATATTAATATTAATAAAACGTTAAGACTAAATCCCTTCGGTCGACCTTCAGGAATAAATCTCTTCCTTCCACTCTTCTCCACTTAGCCCTCTTTCCCAGCCCCAACATCGATGGCAAGGCTTAAGGAAGGCGATACAAATCTGCGGCTTAACAATGATCGAATGTAATTCCTACTGCGGGATAGATTGGCATCGTTATAAAAATATTTCAATTATTTGTATGTTTATCTGCAGAAATGAAGCCATTGTTCGATTAAAATGTAATATGCAATCCTAAACCGAAATTCAGCTTTCTAAGGCTCGAACTCTTCTTTGTACTTTTTATCACTAAGTTCCTTATTTACGGTGGTTTTTATGGAATTACTCAATTAGAACACTGTGGAAAGTGTTCTCTTCGGATGCCGCATTTTAATATAGATAATATAGGATATGTATCGTTCTTCTGCAAAACGTTCTGGGGAAAAAATGTGTTATACGTGTTTTCTATACAGAAGTACAGTATTTGAATGTCAGATTTCCACATGATCGTGTTGAATCAAAAAAAATTTTAAAAACTTCCAGTAGCCGAACGCCTATTAACGAATGTAAAACTGAATTAACAATGATCGAATGTAATTCCTACTGCGGGATAGAAATGTAGCACAGCCTTGGTTCATATTAAAATTGTGAAGATCCTTGAACGTATTATTATGGCCTTTTACTTAAATTGGAAAATTGGCTTATTTTTGACAAATTCGAGCAATTTTAAATATTTAAACGCAACAGACCTGTTCATTGGATTTGTTTCATTAATTCGAAGCTTCAGTTAACATTCTTATCTGCAAATATTTTTGGTAGTTTTCATAGAAATTTTCTCGCTCGTCATTTTCCAATTTTTATGCGCCAATTTCGTTTTCTTTTATTTTTCTTTTCATTCCGTTTTTTTCAATTTTATTTGGATTTGGATTGATTCCATTTATTTGCTAAAATCCTAGGCTTATATAGCAGTTTATTTACCAATTCTTAATCAAACCATCCTTAAATTCCGCTTCAGGAATTATTCAGCAGTCATTTGAAATTTTAGTACCGAGAATAAAATAGTCGGAAAGTGATGGATTTCTATGGAATCCGCCAACAATCTTAAAATGCATTTTTCTTGTAGAATTTTATAGACTCGGTAATATATATTGCTGATTTTAAAGACGAATTGCCATCCAGTTTTTTCAGCAAAAAAGTGTGGACTATATTCATAAAAAAAATTCTTTACTTGCAACTTAGATCGCTGATCAAAATTCATTTCAGTGCATAAAACATAAAATTGAAGGATATGTAGAAGGATACCAGTAATTGAAAACGAAAATTATTTTCATAAATTACTCTCATACATCCATTATTCATAAGTAAATAAATTACTGTTAATTAATTATTATTAATTCTCCATAAATAAATTCAAAAAACCAGGTGATAGCGATCCATCTGCATTTCTATCGCCAAATGATTTCCTGACAAAAATTTCTAACTTCACTAACAGCTAGCAGATTTAGCCTAACCAGAAAGGGTGAGCGCTAACTAATTTTTCTACCACTTATTTTTATAAATTTTGGGAAAAATTGCTGCGACCTTGCAATGAAAAAATTCATACAATTCTTCAGGTTCTGATGTGGCGTAAAATCATTTTTATATTCGCTTGTTTTCGTTCATGGTTAACGATGTCTCGATTGCTTGAATATAAATATTTATAAAAGTTTTTTCCTGATTACATATTTTAAAATAAAAATCTTTGAGAAAAAATTTAAATTAATGAAAAATTCTTTGGAAATAAAAATTTAAGCGAATATTGGCTTATATTCAGTTCATTTAAATTTTAAGCTGACGCTTTAAATTTGACCATCTATAAAACTTGGGAGGCGTTCGTAATTGGTGAAGGCTGATTCTAATTTTAGCATGAGTTTGGAGTTTCACCTAATAGCATATGGAATCTCCTGCGTGAAACGAGGAAAAATGAAAAAACATTTGGAGATATATTATTAGCTGCTAATAGCACACAAAAATATTACCACTATTACCACTATTCTTGAACGAAATTTTAATTTTGATGAAGAAAAGTTTCTATTACAAGGGAGCTATTGTATGAAGTTATTGAAGTAAGGATGAACTCGATTCATTCCAAAATCCGATCTTCATTTCAAGAAGATTATGCTTATTGTTTGATGGTCTTGACGGGTCTACTACAGCTTCTAGTACAATGATTACAGAGGAGTTGTACAGTAAAGAACTGAAATTAACAACATGATTAACATTGGTCAATAAAAAAAGGTTATGTCGTTTTACACACAGCTTTGCAGATCACAAGAATCGAATTGTTAAAATTCGTCCAAAGTCCTTTCTCATCCACTATATTTCCTAGGTGTTTCATCAACAGAATTTTATTTTTTTCCTTGACAACTTCTCCAATAAAGTAGAAATAGTGAAAAGTTCGAAAAAACCTCACATTTTGAAACTACTTTCCAGCAATTCACTGATTCCAGAAATTCGGTCTAGAAACTTGCCATTTTATGAAATAAATGCGCTTATAGGAAGTGTGGTGATTGCAATGGTGTTTTTGAATAAAAATGTCGATTTTCAATAAACTTTATAGTCTTTCAAAATAAAAAGGCAAAAAATGGCAAGAAAATTTAGGATAAGCCAATAATAATCTGATGAAACTTATCACAGAATATTTTTTTGCATATTTTTTTTATACCACAATATACGACAACATAGTGAGCTTCTGATTATACAGCAGTTTATTTACCAATAATCAAACCATCCTTAAATTCTGCTTCAAGAATTGTTCAGCAGTCATTTGAAATTTTAGTACCGAGAATAAAATAGTCGGAAAATGATGGATTTCTATAGAATCCGTCAACAATCTTAAAATGCATTTTTCTTGTAGAATTATAGACTCGGTAATATGTATTGCTGATTTTAAAGACGAATTGCCATCCAGTTTTTTCAGCAAAAAAGTGTGGACTATATTCATAAAAAAAATTCATTAATTTATTTTATTTTAATAGAAAATGGTAGACCAAAAAAATAAGGAGAATAAAAAGTAAGGGAAAATAAGGAAAATAAGGGAAGGACATTATTGGAACAAAAAACAGTGGAAGGAAAATGTGAGAAATCAAGTAAAAACCAAAAAATTTTCATTTAATAAGATCTTAAAAAACCAGGAAATTACAATAATCTGCTAACTAAATTATTAAACAATAAAATACAAATTATAAGAATGGACACCGAAAGAAAACAGCTGACTGCTTTAAATAATTACAGAAGAGTTGGAGAAGGAAATTAAATATGGAGATGGAGAGAGAATTGCCAAGATTGGTAAATCGATGTTTATAAGGCGAAAATAAGTTGAATAAAGGCATAATACCAAGTCCTTATATAAGGCTTCATATACAAATATTTTCTCCTTATGTTACCTGTAATATCTCAATTCTCCTCCATTACCTTTCTATTTTAATGGCCTATTAGTTCCACTGAAGTCGGTTAATCTAGATTATAATAAGAAAAAACACCAGAAAATTAATAAAGAAAAGCAAAAAGCAGTGAATGCAATGCGAAAATTCTCTAAGAATTTCCTAAATTTCCTGCGTCCTTCATTAATTGTCAATTAAATCAGAAATAAACATAGAATTTATTATTATAAATCCAACAAGCTGCTCCAATCGAGTCCTATTAACCATCTTGCCAATTTTCTTGCGTTTGATTCTGAATCATCATCAACATCAGTTATTTTTAATCCATCTACAGTCCCACTGAATTCTTCAATGCCTGATTCCATACTCTCAATAAGTTCAATAGTTGCACCATCGAGATGTACGTGAACTTTATGTCCAGCGAGATTGCGTTTTTGTAGCCGCATACGACGCTCATTTGATGGGAAATGTAGGTAATATACCTGCAATCAGCAACAAAGTTTTTTATTTTAATATGTGGGAATTATTAAAAAATTTGTGAGCTCAAAATTTCAGCTCAATTTCAATTCAATTTAGATAGTTATGTTCACGATTTGTAAAAAAATTTGAATTCGATGGAAATAAAATAGCTTTAAAAAAGAAAACAAGAAAATTAGATTAAAATTGATTTAATATATAAAATTAATATAAAATTAATAATAAAGTTCTTATTAGAGCACAAAAATAATCTATATTTCATAAAAATCCACTACCTTGGATTTTTTATTATTCGTGTCGGATATACCATTAATAAAAGGTCGATCGTCTTCATCCGCTAAATTCGCTAAGTGAATTTGCTCTCGCCGATATTGTTGCGAAGATTTTTGTTGAGACGATCTGAACTTCGCTAATCAAAAGATTTGAATTCAAGCATTCGAACAATATGATATCGCTCGCAAAACATACGTTAAAATGTTTTATCGCTTTTATAAGTTAATGCAAAATGATTTATGAAAAATGAAAAATTTGATAAAACCCAACCTCCATGAATTGCTATCCAATTTATGACGATAAATTTCTTTGCCTGCATTTTCATTTTCCACTTCGACTTGAATTATTTCTAAATATTCTAAATATTGCATTTTTGCAAAAAAAAATCGTTCTCCACTTTTTTCCATTTTAAAAAGTTTTTAGAATAAAATAATTTAAGAATAAAAAACAATGATTTTGGTTTCGAAATTTGTTTAATCAAAAATAGCTTCAAAGTTGTGACTTTTCTTCGAAAGGCATTCATCATTCTACTTTGGTTGACCTCACCACAATCTCTTCAAGAACCTTTCCGCTAAAAAGTCATTTGGAAATACAGCCACACATCATTTATATTTCATGGCTTATTCGTATAGTGATCTTATTGAATTTCAAAAGATTTTGTCAAAGAATCTATTTTGCTATCATAAATTTCCAAGTTATGGGCATCCAGTGGCTCTTGCAAAAGTCCACTTACTCTTTTCGCAAAAATCCACTTTCTTCATCATGCTATATACTTGACCATCATTAGCTAGCACAAGAATATTGTTCGTTGAGATTCGATGAAGAAGTTTTAATTTTTTTAAACAGTCGCAAGTTTCCGATAGTTGCAAGGCTTCAATTGTAAAATTCACCTAAATTTTGAATAAATAAATAAATAATAAATAAATTTTTAATGAAAATTTTTGATGAAAATCTGTAAATTTTTCTTACTCTACGTATCTGACCAATGAAACAATGAAAAATGAATGAATTCCTTAAAGCTTTTCTCAAAAAAAAGGATCAAAGCTAGTATGTAAAAGCTTGTAATCCTAGTAAAACCCAGAAAAAATTTGAATTTAAATTTCATTCATTCATTCTTTTCAACTTAAGAAGGGTGTGAAAAATTTAATCATACGTAGTTTAAGAAAATAAGTGGTGATTTGTAAAAAAAAACCTTTATTTGAAGTAATTTTTCTTGAGCTGAATGGCGAAGTTCATTTACGTCGCCCACTGCCAATGATATCTGGAAATAATGTGGATTCTGTCAAATCGTTCAACCTTTAAGCCATAAGCCATAGTGTGCATAAGATTGTGCTAATTTGATATGCAACAACCAAAAACCACTAACCATTAAATTCATTAACAAAATAACGGTAGTAATTTCGAAAGCTAATAGAAGGATATTTGGTATCCATTCCTTTCGTTCAAGTACATTATCGGCGTCTACTTCTCCTGAAATTTGAAAAAATAACCTTTTGTTCCGCTAAGAACATAAAATTGCGTGAAAGGAGTAATACGAACCCTATAAAAATAACAATTAAATCACCTATCATCATTGCTGACGTTTTCGTAATTGCTTGAAGAATTGCCAAAAGTTTTCGGGTCACCGTGGAATTGGGAGTAAACTGAATTGTAAAATGTAATATAAAATATAAGTGCTTCATTGAAAAAAAAAGAAAAAAATGCCAAAAATCAGTTGCTTTTAATTATAAAAATTTCTACACAAAAAAATTTCATAAAGACATTCTGCATTTTGTTTACCGAAAAAGAAACAATGAGTATTATTTTTTATTCGTTCTATTTTCAGTTTATTCCGGATTGATATTTCTGTTTTTCGCGTTTCTTCCATGTATTTACACAAAATTATTAGATATGATGGCTTTTTAAGTCTCAGTCTCGTATTAGAATACGAGTTCAAATATTTTCATTTTTATCTAATTCCGGAGGCTTTATGATTAATTTAATGGGATCATTCAACAATCTATAGAATTAGTATTGTTATTCGCAATTAATGTGATTTTAATTAGCAACCAGTCGATAGTTTCTAGTAATTTTCTTTCAACTGCTACGGCTTTCTAAACTTTTATTAACTGGTAAAGAATTATTGAAATTCAAGAAATTAATTTGAAGCAAAGTAAACTAAAGAAATGTACCACATCAGATGCTTCCCAAGGTTCCGTACCACTATTTCGCATAACCAAGTGAAAGGCAAAGGCAAATGCCAACAAAGTGGGAATCCAAATAATTGCAATCTAGAAATTTAATAACTGTATGTTCAAATCACTAAGTATAAAATCAGAACAAAATCAGTCTCATTAAATGATTAATTTACCAAAATTTACCAAAAAGATTTACCAAAATTCTTTTTTTCGATATTTTTTTCAATATTGTTAAAGTAAAGACTTCTCCTTTTTACCGAAATACGTTTATACACCATTGTATGAAATATTTAAATAATAAACCTTACTAAGCCTAGTATGCAATCTCAACACTTAAAAGCAAGAGTAGCTGCGTTAGTTATGGGCTTAAACCTTTTCCACGGGCCCCTCATCCTTCTGTTCAATGAATGAAAATGACAAACCTGTGAAAAAGAATAGAATATTCTGGTCATCATTAAAATATATATGCCATATGGCGATTTTCGTAATATATACAAGAAATTGATCCAAGCAGAAATTATGGCGATTATTGGAAGGAACCAAGTAATGAAATGCTGAAAGGTGTGAATAATTATTTTATCAAAACACTTCATACGCGATGTTTTTAAATGTTTTTAAATATTTCTATTTTCGGAATTCAGAAAAAAAGATTTATAGAATATTTCTTCCGATTTCTTTTTTTTCTAAGCAGTTTTCGGGAAATTTTAGCTTTTTCTTAGATATTATCTGCAGTGAAAAAATAATATTGTGCTAAGATTTTTACTTTAAGATCAGATTCATAATCATTATAAGCGAATAATTGCGGCGTCCATATGAACAAAAAGGTTGCGATATACGTAATAATATTGAAGAGATATGAAACAACAAACCAGCTGCTAACTTTACCGGCTTGTAACTTTGTTGCTCCTTTGACAATCTAAAATGAGAAGTCTGAAATTTCACTTAAAAAGTTAAAACGTTAATATACAACTGTCATATTAATAAAGATAGGTTCATTAATAATTTAATTTATTCGAAATAATCACATGCAACCTGTAAAATGGATTGGGTCTACTGTTATTCAAACTGGTGAGCTGGTTTAGGATTGGCCTTAAACAGCTTCAACTACTTTTTTGCTTTCTCTCTCATAGAAAATAAGACTTATTATTATTTTACAATATTTAATTTAATATGCTTTACCAAGCAAAATCCAAAAATAATTAGAAAGACGGTCGCTAAAGCATCTTGAAGAGCATTTTTGTCAAAAATATAGCTTGATAACAATAGCAAAAATGCCAGATATGCAATTATATGCAAAATATAGAAAACTGCACGTCCCAAAAGCTTTTCATTGATAAAATTTAAAACCATTGGATGCTTGATAACGCTCCATTGCTTTTTGTCTTTCTGCAGTTAAATGGCTTAATATATTTCATAATAATATTGATAATAGTTTAAGTACGAATATTCATATGACCATAAATTGGGCATCACTAACGGTTTAAGTCGAAAATTGAATTGCAAAAAAAAATTTTTGACAAAATTCTTGAAATTATTTATTCATTCAAAAAAGAACGAAATAGGATAGAAACACCATAATTAATAACAACTGTTCTCTAATAATTCTTTTAAAAAATTTAGATAAAATATAAATTTAAATTAAGTGATCAAGTAATTAAGTAATTTATGTTGAAATAATTTCCAAAGAATTAAATCATGTAGTTTTGATTATTTTTGTAAATATTAGAAAAGAATTTATAATATTTACGAAAGAAATAATTAGTTTGTTAATAAAATATCAAAATATCACTAGAGAAGTAGGCTCGTACATTTATCAAGGATTTATTCTTGCGGGGAAACAACGTTCGAGATAATAATCTGTGCAAAAAGCATTCGACTCTCATTTCTATTCCATATTATAATTGTTAAAGCATTTACCTTCTTGTTTTAGCACATTTTAGAAAATATTTATTATTATTTTTTTTATTATATTTTATTTTTCTATAGGTTATATAGAAAAAAAATGAAAATGAAGAAAAGATCCTTATCAAATGACAAAATGTCCTTATCATTAAGAAAGAAAGAAAAAAACTTACGAGATCTTTAAGTTCTCTCCATGTGATAACTTCCTCACCATAACAATTATCTGAAATAAGTATATTTCATTATTTTCATTAAATAGGTAAAGAATAGGTTTTACTTCATTTTTTCTTCGGAACAAATTTATTTACCCACATTTGGTTGAAAATAATTTTTAACTGTCATAATTTTCTTTTCTTTGCATAAAACATAGGAAATTCGTGGCAATTAACCTTTCGCATAATTGAAGAAATAAATGATTTTATCATCAAATCGGATTTGTCTTGTTCGACTATTGTAAAATGATCTGTCGCAACTGAAATCGCGTCTAATCATGCTTAATATTACTTATATTTTCACTATTTAATCAGTTATTTACCTTGTCGCCAAATAGGAATGCAATACTTTTGGGGTCTGCCTGCTTCCATCCTTGCTTCCCGCGGGACTTTTATCTCCTTCACCTGGCATACCATTAAATTTCGACGCACCTTCTGGGTTGATGAAAACTTATCAATTCTTTATTAACTCTTAATTGGCTGATCCTTAATTTTTGATAAGGCAGACTTTTATTTCGAATCTATTTTCCATTTTTAAGGCCCCAAAAGTAGCTTTTACTTAACCATATACCTACTTTTATTAATTAAATTTGTTTTTTATTGTTTAAAATTATCGAAACATTATTTTTCATTTAAATCTATTTTAAATCAAATATTGGATATCTCAGGCCTACTATTGAATTAAATCGCCAACCGAAAGAAAAAACTGTAGCCTGGCGAAATCTCCATGGAATTGCCTTATCATCAAAATAAAAGTTTACATCCATTTGGATACAGAGCGCACAGTTTTAATATATATTTTAGTAATATATCTAGCTAATGAGACTGGAAAATATCATGAAGCATTTATCCTTGATCATTCATGTCTAAGATATATTTTTACATGGTAGCCGTATAGAATCTCGCATGATTGCATCTATCTTCGCTCGAATATCACCTTCATTAATAACATTGGCATCTACTGAGCATCACCTCGCAATGTTGTTAAATGCCTACTGGAATCAGTACATATCTTGTCTTGTGAACGCCAATAAGCGAGGAGGACCAATCAACTGGACAAAGAATTTGAATATGTGGATGATATATAAAGGCTTAGGTGATGAATAAAGGAGTAGCTTCTTCTACTTTTAGGTGTTTCGAACGGCTTAGAATCACCTAACCATATAACCAGTGTAGGTAGCCTAACCAGCAATGGTGCGAACGTGTGTCATATGAAGAATAAATTTAAGTTCAAATTTAAAGGGAGGAGCAAGATCTTGTGGGGTTTGTTTGCTTCGACAAAGATCAACACATATCGCGGTCTTCCTTTAAGGGAGTAAGCCTGTCATTTAAAATGAAATGCGGAAGCTAATAATTCATCTGTAATTCTATCTTCAACTTTTGAGCGAAGGGATCTAAGGGATCCAGTGGTCAGTGGAGCCAAGGAACTATAAATAATGGATGGTGTTGGAAGAAAAAGGTGCTCAAACTTAAAAACTGCAAGAAATTCTCTATGGATAAGTATAATGAAATAGTTTATCGGCTCAATTCTTAATATATCAAATCACAAAGCTACAATAACTAAATTTTCTAAAAATTTTAAATTTCAAAAATTTTCTAAATAACTGACGGATTCACGAATTCATTTCTTTCTATAAACATTTTATTTTCATCAGTATCATCATACATATTTGTTGATTGATTGACAACAAATATAGTGATGACGATCTAATCCATTGATCCAGTTTGATCTAAAAAAAGAAAAGATCAGATTTATTTTGAATCATAACTATTGATCATGATATGATGATGAATTATTGAATAGAAGTTAAATTCTTATGTAAGCAAAGAAATAGAAACACCACCGATTAATCAACTATTTATCTATAAGTTTAACCATATTCAATAATTTAACCTTTAACGATAAAAAGGCAGCATAATGTCCAGTGGTGAAATAATTTTGAGATTTTTTATAATGGTACTTCCAAAGAAGCAATATGAAAATTCTTTTGTTTTTTTATTAATCTCCTTTTTTATTCTACGAGTCTATCGAAATCTGATAAGTGAAAAAAAATAAAAGAATAATCGATAGCTTCAAAGATAGATTCAAAAAAAACATAGAATCCGGAAACTAAATACATTCTATTCCCCGCAGAGATTTATCTGATCGGTGTAAGCTATAATCTCAGCAATAAATTATCAGAAACGGCATGCTGAAGAGTTGAAAGAAATGTCGAAAAAATATTGAAAGATCGTTTCTGGGAATTTGTGTTCCATCGATATGTTGAAAAAGCTAGAAAATGGCCATGCAGTTACGTAAAGACGGAATACTTACAAAACATTTTAAACATAATAAAATTTATAATTTATTTTATTTTTCTTTCTAGCAGCAAGCATCGTCCCTGCAGAATTATTTAAGAAATGAAGTATATGTCCGTCCCTTGCATCACTCAAACTTTACTTTTAATGGCTTTCTTATCAAGATAATTAAATAAATGCTCAACACTTATCACTTCTAATCAGGCTCGCTCCGCTCTTATTATGGTTAGAAATTTTTTATTGTCAAGGAGTTGACAATAAAGATAAGCCACACTGATTTTTCAATAACAGGTTTACGTCCAGAAACGAATATCAAACCACTTATTTTCAACGCAATAATCTGAATTGCTAATAGCTAATCTGCCGTCAAGGACAGGGACGTCGAAGCAACATCGAAGCAATATGACACTCGACATTCTATCGCTCAATTTACTTTCACGGATAATACATAGAAAAAATTTTAGTTTTTTAAAATTTTAAATGGTATTAAAACGCGTTACAGCAATGGCCTGATAAGTTGCGAACTTTAAACAACTTTAGATAAGTTTAGATAAATATCAATAATGATATTCTTTTGAGAGATTTTTTTGGTAGCTGCTGGATTTATATGTCAGATGTGTCCTTTTATTCTTCTATAATCCATCAAAGATTATTTCAGCCATGAAATAATACATTAACTTGATTTATACTGTCCTTTTTTAAGAATTTCCCTTGTCAGATCCAATGAAAAAATTTTTGTTTTCGCAAACAACGTTTTAAAAAGGCAATCGTAAATTTCTATGCTTAACGAACATTTCCTTTCAGCCAAGTTTTTCTCAGTTCGATTGCTTTGCATCGAGAATAAATATCACGCGATTTATACAAATTTCAAGCATAGAATTTAATTGAAGCTGGCATTTTATAACGTTGAAAATAATGGAAATTAAAATTTAAAAGGATTTCACGATTGTGCTGACATAATTAGTTTTCTTCCAGGACGCCTTTCTTCCGTTTAATTCTATTCAATCTCATGCTCAAATCAAGTAACATAGTAGTATTTTCTGTGGAAATATATTAAATTAGCAACAAATAAACAAAGCTTTAAGGCAATAACGAGGCGCATAGAGGAAATTTATGGTGGAAATTAGGAACCATTTACTATTTACTAATTAGAAAAACTATTTATTACCATTTATTTTGATTATACTGCATAACTTTTGAAAAATAATATTTATATATATTTATATATAAATAATACGAATAAATAATTTTGATATTAAATTATCTATTTTATAATCCAAAAAAGCCTAATATTTTAAAATATTTTTAAATGTGGATAGAATGGCTCAGTGGGTTGTTGCTCAACTGAGAGCGTCGATGCTGAGATTCGATTCCCTGGACTGGAGTAAACCTGTAAAAAAATCCGGAAGATGCTCGCGACTTACCTGTATTTCTATCGCCAAGGAAATTCATGGCATATTGCTCAATATGACAAGCCAGTGGAGCGAATTTAACCAGTAATGGCGAGAACTCTTTGAAAAAATTTTTTTAAACAATTTTTTCCTAGCAGATTTATTATTTATGTTTAATAAAAAACAGAACGAAATTCAATGTATTGCAAAAAAGAAAAGAAATTTCTCTTATGGCAATCCGTGGAGAAACACGAAGCGTTGCTGCTACTATCGTCAAAATATTGGCATAATTATTTCGTTACAATTATTATTTCAGTCGACAGTTATGTAAATATTAGAAATTAATTAGGAAAATAAGGAAATGAAAAAAGGCTTACGAAAAAATAACGAAAAAAATTAGGAATTAAAATAGAAATAAAAAATGAAATAAGAATTTTAATACGCATAAATATATGAAAAAACTATGAAATATAAAAGTGTATACTGAAAATGTACTTAATGCTAAAAATGACAGATCGCTTGAGGCGAGAAGAAGAAGATAAACTAAGTTCGGTAATTAAACAATAGCTGCGAAAATTTAGAATTTATGCCTATTTTTTTAATATTCAACTATTTTTTGACAAATCGATATTTATCAATATATTTAAACATTTAGTTATTTCATATAAATTTTACCAAGTAAAGTTAAACTGGATGAAGCATCGATTGTTCTCAGGGAAAATCCAATGAATTTAATGGCATAAATTGCTGTAACCTATCAGCGAATCTTTCGCGAATTGTTGTAACCTATCAGCGAATCTTTCGCGATGAGACAGCTGTTGTCGAGAATTTAACAAACAGTGTATTTGGGAAGTGCTATGTGTACGGAAAAACTGCTTTATTTCAATTCTAATTTAAAGGGCAACAAACAAGAGATCGTTGAAAGGAAATGAATTTTCGCATAGAATTTTTTTATGTTAGAAAACACTTTTTTCCTAGCAACATTCTGGATTTCACTGGCTCCATTGACTGCTATGGTAAAATTTTTTTATTATAGTATCATTTGCATATTTGAGTCTCCCACAACACTTGCTTTTCACTTTTAATGGCAAAACTTGTTTCCATTAAGTTAAAGGGATCGGGTTCATGATATTCATGATTGCTTATAGAATTCTGTGATGCTATTATTATCTGTTATTACTGTAAAATGAAAAACGATATTATAAGAATATTTGTGCTAATTGGCAATGAATTTTAATTTTAATTCGTATTTCGTTGAAAGATTAAAAGCAAAGCGAAAAAATTATAATTTGTCGATCCCCGGAAAATCTAGTTTCTGCTTAAAGAATAATGAAGAATTATCCACAAATTTAAATTTTGTTTGAAAATATCGACAGCTCTTTCTCCTGATTTCCTGATGACATTCATAGTTGTTTAGCTGTCGAATTTTCTTCAAAGTTTTATTTCCTCTATAAAATTTGATAAATCTTGGAAAAGCCAATTTTATTTGTGAAAAATAGGTAAAGTTATTGTAGAAAAAATTCTTTTTTAAATTCATTTTTATGCAGTAACTTATGGATGTTCCCAATGATTATTTTAATTACCTTCTCTATACCAGCGATTGAACAATACAGATGGGTATAATAACAATTTTGCGATGGATGAACCGGAATAAACATTCCATCTACGTATTTATCCTTTTGTTACTTTGCAGCCATTTATCAATATTTAATCATAGGTATTATAATTGTAATTTATAATAATGAATGATTTGGTGAGAATTTAATGGAGAATTTTAAAACAAAATTTAGTGAAATATGATATGGATAGAGTTTCTCACATATTTCTAAAAATCCTCAGGCAAAATCGATAAAATCGGAATAATTAACTTTTATTATCTTTAGAATAAAATAATGAAACTTAAAAAAATTCAATGAAATTTGAGAAAATTTTTAAAAAAATTAAAGAAAATCTGCAAAAAAATGATTTCTAACATAATAAAAATTGATTCAGGATTCGAACGAGTTTTATGTTAAGATAATGATTTTCACAAGGATTATTTTCGACAATTGACAATTTTATAGATTTCCGTAAATTCAATATTATAACCGGAATAATTAATTTTTAATAATTAAAAGATGATAATCATAGGTTGGAAAATTTTATTCAGAATCATAACAATGAAATATTTAATAAATTAAAAAGCCTTAGAAAAACACAAGATTGGTTATACGATATATATATATATATATATATATATAAGAGTTTTTTAATTTTTTTTAAAGATTTTTGAGGAAAACTTCAGCCGTCAAGGACTGAAGGACTGTCATCAGAAAGTAAGAAAAATATCGCAAAAGTTCGAATGTGGAGCATTTCAGTTATTTCAACTAAAGTGAAGCCTTATCGATTCATATCCATTTGCAGCAATAAACGTGTGATTAAAAATGAAATCCATGAAGTGCTGGGGACCCAACTATGCAGTTTCTGACACTTGATTTTTTAATTTATAAGGCAATATTTTAGATCAGAAAACATCGCAGTACAGTAGGAAAATACTGGAATATGCACATAATAATAAAGGTGCAGTAAAAAAATTATAAATAATAAAAAAGTAGTAATAAAAAAACAATTAAATTCAACTAAATTCAACTACGAAAAATTATAATGAAAGCTGAGTCGGTTTAAATAATAATGAAGCAATGAAATGAATTTGGATGCACTGCTGAATGGTACTCTTCTTCGGCTTCTTCGACGAGATGAAAATGAAGCATGATTCGATATTTATCCCCTTCCCCCTCCCTCCCTACTGGAGATAGACCTTTCATCGGAAGCCAGAAAATTACTCGTTCTACTCATTAATTACTAAAAAAGTTTCAAAATTACACAAGTATAATCCCTACTATAAAAAATGGAAGAGAAAAGGAAAATGATGACTACAGTAGATTTCGCTATCGTAGAACAATAAATTCGCATCAATCAATTGTGAGCAAAAATGAAAAAAAAAATTTTGCGATGGAGGCATAGCATAAGCCATTTCGTAATTGTGAAGCTGCTGGTTGCCCTTTTCGATGCTCAAGAACTGAAAAATCGTTTAGTCTTATTCGAGCCAGTCAGTCGAGAAAATAGCAAGCTATTTCATGAGACCAGGTGGCTCATCTTAATCAAAAATTCGAGAATGTGGAGAACAAAATACTAAATGACTCTGGCAAAGACAGAATGTTAAAATGATTGACGAATTTAGGCATAAATGACATACAGAGCCGACGAAAAAGCGAGAATAAACGATTGCCAGTTAAATAACATATCCATGAGGTAGAGTTAAAGTAGAAGTAATGACTGCTAACTTATTCAGATAATAATAGACATAAAAATGATTTACTTGTAAAGAGAGAAACATTCAAAATTATCGACAAGTAATCCTGAATTGATATAATTGATATTTATTAACGCCAATACTGGAAATATATCCTAGAAACGAGTTACAAAAATTTGCTACTGTAACACAGGTTAAGAATGAAACTATTTTCTAAGCGAATAAGAGAAAGCAATTTGCAAGAAAATCTTACCAAAACAATAAAATATTTCCACCTGAGAAGTATTTCTCATTGGAAAACCCGGTATCTAATTTAACATTTTAAATAAAAAATAAAATATTTCGATTCGGTATAATTCGCTATTTTCAGGATTAACAAAAAATTCGGCCTCAGTTATCCTAAAATCACCAAAAGCCGAAAAAAATAATGGAAGAGAAGTTTGAAGAATGTTCCAGTGGCGCTACTGACCCATCTATCCATCCACAAGCGGCTCTCTCAAGCATCTTCCGCTAACAAAAGAGATAGCCAAACCGGAAAATCAACTTTTTTTAGATGAAGTGAAATAGATCCATTTTTTACCAATTATATCAGCAAAAAAAGGTTTGTATCATCATATATGATGGTTCATTTAAATTTATGAATATATATATATATATATATAATATTAATGCCTATATAAGGAATAATTTTAAAGAGAAGAAAGCTTTTAAAAGATGAGAATTGTGATTTAAAGTGACATAAAATAATGCAAAATGAAGCAATAAAAGCGAAAATGGCTTGTTGCGCAATGGATCCACGAAAAAATATGGCTAAATCTATTACATGCAGAATAATATAAAAATGAAATATGGCTTCGAGCAAAAGAATGAAGAAAATGTGGCAATTTGGTCGAAATGAATAATTTTCCTCTTCAAACAGCACTCCTTAGGTTACTGGTTATGAAGCTAGACTCCTCCATTAGAAAATGGAGATAAAATTAGAGGGCATCACCCGAGAATATTTTTGAGATAATGAATTAAAATCGTGGTGGATAATTTCTTCTTCCATGTATATTCATGAATAAAGTAATAGATTAAGTTGCCAGTCAATTCTATTCTTAAATTCTCAAGGGAACTGATGAGAAGTCATAAGCGTGGAGTTAGACGAATCAACGCATCCTCAATGCGCTTCGGTCTATGCGTTATGTATTTAAAAATGGAATTATTTTTGCATTAGGTTGAATTTATCACATATTTAATGGAAAATTCAAGTTTTTTGCGTTATATTTATTATACAAAGGTCAAGCCTTAGGGAAATCTTGTCAATTTTTTTCGTTTAAGGCATTTCGATTATTAATTTAATGACTTTTGGGACAATTCGTCGGTTTTCTATGTGACTGAATGCATTCATGAATTATGCCCAGCAGAGTAAGAAGAATTATAATAACGAAATGCTAATAATAATAACAAAATAATAACAAAAAAATAATAATAAAACGAATCACCATTCTTCTAATCAATTTGGCATGATAGGGGGTCTTTTAATTTGTGAAATTAAATTTAAGACTTTATTAAATCAAAAATTTAAGAAAAATATAAAAAATGTAAAAATAAAAGAAGAAAATATCGAAAAATAAAAATAGGTAAAAATGGAAGGAAAAAGGAGAAAGGAGAAAAGACTTTATGAGGAGAAATTTTCCCTAGAAGAAAAATAATGAATAATGAAGTTAACATGCATTCCTACCTAAAGGCAGAAAAAAAATTTATCCAAAAAAGGACGAAAAAAATAGAAAATGATCAAATATAAAAATTTAGAATCGAAAGAAAATGGGGGTGACGAAATGTAAAATTTTGTAAAATAAAAGGACCATATTCAAATGAAAATCGCAACGAATCGAAATGAAAAACGGCCAATTCTTGTAGAGGTGGTCAAGTGTGAAATGGTAGAAAGGTTCATTCATTCTAGAAGTATTCCATAACAAAACTTAAGTTCCTCTCAAAAGATTTCAAAATAAATTGCAACTCGAAGCAGGAAATAATAAAAATTATAGGCGAAGGTCATCCCACATTTAGAAAAACCTAGTTTCCAGGACTATTCAGCGATACATTTCAATAAATATTGAGCCTATAAATATAAATTGATAAAAATGAACTAAGAAAAAATATATAATAAATGGTCCTTTATTCTGATTCTCTGCATATTTTGATTTTAATTTTTTCGAAAAATGTCAAACAACCATAGGTTCAGTTCCTTCCCCTCAACTCTATTAAAGCTTAATAAACAATGTATTCAAATAGGTTCCATTTAATCGCTCTCAGGTTTTAGGATTAAAAAATTAAAAAAATAATCTGATAATAGTGTAATAGTGTCTAACAAATTCATAATGAATCTACGCTAATTAAATATATTAGACTTGAAATCAATCTTCAATGACTTTATGGCTTTTCGCGCAATATGACTGAACATTTCAAGCAGCACAGTTCATCTGGGGAATTGCCTATAATTCTATCTATAATTGACTCTGTGACTCCCTGACTCCCTGTGCCTCTAATCTAATAGCCAATGAAGCGAGTAAACTAGGAATGGTGAATGGTAACCATTTATTTACTTTTTTATTTATAAGGTAGCAATAAAAAACTTTTTTCCTATATTATCCTTTAAGCTTATGGTTGTTAATTTAATAAACATAATGCAAGAGGAAAAATATCAATGATACAACCATATGTGGACCAACAACTACCAACTGGCGCTATGCGTTTCAGTGCACGATTAGGCCTTGGACGAAGCCAATGAACGATACAGTAAAGATTAGAAAAATTATTTCTGCTGACCGCTTCTGTCAGTTCAAAAGCTCCAAAAGATCGTTCACTGCACAGATAAGGGTAGCGAAAAAGTAATGAATTTAGCTAAAAGAAATTTAGAAAAAAATAAAAAAGTGGATTCGATTTGTTCGCTTAACGCTTATCATAAATGCACAGTGAGTGAAAGGATTAAAAGCGAAACAAATAATCAAATCGTGGCGAATCACAAAATAAAAAATTTTTTCGTTCATATAAATTCATCGCAAAAATTCTTCCACAGAATTACACTAAAGTGAAAAAACTATGAAATTTTTATGGTCGCTAGCAGCGTGTGCTATATTTTTTAGATTCTAAGTTGAAGCATGGCCGTGAACCGGTCACCAAATGTCGAATACGTGCGGTGCTAACTACACTTCTGCTCCACAGTGACGCTTCTCCAAAACAGCCGTGTCCTAACTGCTAAGTGGGGCGAACTTAACCAGGAATGATTAGTATCGTAGATCAATAATTTCATGATCATTTTACATGCAAAAATGTAAACATAACCGTTATGAATACATTGCAAATACATGTCCCTACCATTGTTCGATCCCTATTTGCACAAAACACCACTTCAATTCCTCTTTTCATAAAATTTTCGACGCTGTTCGAGTCGCACTGATTTTTTCCGCTTATCGTATTATGGTGTAAATTTTGATTAAATTTATGTTCGTGCATATATTCAGGTTTGAAGATGGTTCTGTCTGTATTGGCAAAGATTACTTATACCGTTATAAGCAAAGGTATTACTATAAGTTTTGCTTCTTTTCAATTTGGATTTCGATGAAATTCGATTTGTTTTGTTTCTATAAAATCCAGATTCTCATGCAAATGATTTTTTTAAAAAATTATGTATATATTAAATTAAATCATATGACAAAAACAAAAAGCCCTTTTTCAGTCCTTCGGATGGCTGGGGTCATCTTCAACCTCGGGTTCTCTAACAGAAGCCTGAGATACTGAGGGTTCTTCGCAGCTCAGATGCCTTATCTGTTCAGTTACCAGTTTGCTCTTCTGGACAGAAATCTCTATTCCTGGAATCTGTTGAGATCACTTTCCTGGTTTAAGAACCGCATGCTCTTATCATTAGGATTTCTTTGGCCTTCATTTTCCACATCTTTTCTACCTTTTTCAACCCTGGTAATTTCTAGCTTATTCCTTCATCCTAATATTCCTTTTACTTGATCTTGTTATCTATCATCAGTCTGGTTGATTGGCAAATTTCTAGGTCTCACAGAATTTTGTTCTTATAATTGGGAAGATAACCACTAAGATATTCCTATAGGCAACTTCTACAAGCTACTTCGTTATGCTTTTCAGTGTTTTGCCCGCATCTTACATCCTGCCACTTTATATTATTTCTGAGGCTTTTCTGCTCGTCCTCCTTGAGTCTTGTATGTAATAGTAGATCACTGCTTCGATGGATTTAGTGCCAAGTACCCATTCCTGATATAGCCAATATCTCAGTTGTCTAAATTTTTCCAATCTCTAATATAATTTTTTAATATCAGCTACTTTCAATCTGTCGATGGTATATGTCAGCTACTTTCAATCTGTCGATGGTCCCAATGAAGGACTTGCTTTGCCATTGCACTTTTTCTGTTTGGTCTTTCTCCAGTGTTAGGCATTCGCTCATCCTTTGGTGTCATGATGTCTTATTGATGTATACCTGAATATATCGGGTTTCATTCAAGATGGTTGTCTTGGCCTTATCAGAGTCAGAGTCAGAGTCTTTGAGTCAGAGTTAGAAGTGTTAGAAATTTCTTTGCATTGTGAAGAATATCCGGATCTTCACGTCGGCAGCCTCCCTTTAACCATCTCATTGTATATGAAGACTGGCAGTTCATTAAACTGTAGTCCATTAAACTGGTTCTATATATGTCTGAGAACGAAACGTTTCAGAAGAGAAAAAGATCTACTAAGTTTTTTTTTTTACAAATATCTCTGGTTGAACAATGTTTTGACTAAGGCCAAATCATACGTCTTAACAGGAGTAAATTCTGCATAATCAAAGCAAAATCTGAGTGGTTCCGAAAAACTACTCTATTTCTATCTCCAACTTTCTTATAACCAGTGATACAATAACCAGTCGAAGGAAGAAATGCTGTCACGCGAAGAAAAAAATCATTAAATCATTTTTATTTATAAAATCATTAAATGTAAGTTAACGCAAAACTTATTTTCTATTATTTCCCTATAAATTTATTAATTAGCGATTAAAATTTAAATCAAATTCAAATTCTCTTACTCTTTTTCTAGTTAAATCTAAATTATCAGTTATAGATTATCGTAATCATAATTTTTGTGAAGAAAATTTACATACCTTCCTTCGTAACGAAAATATTTATTGGAATAAAATCAAATGAATAAATGATGGGAATTATTAAGGGAAAAAAATAAATTAAATGATGAACAAAATCGATGTATCAAATCCCAGGTGAGGAAATGTGAGAAAATCTTTTTTGTAATTCACCTTTAGCTCACCAGTAATAAATCATTGATTAATGTTATAAAATTATTACAATTTAACTATTAATATTACTTATATTTATTATTATTCATCAATATTAATGCTTTGACCACATGAAAAGCTAAAATAACAAAATATTTTCAATGAGACAAAAATTGATGCTTATCAAACTTGTATTTTATTGATCAATAAAGAAAAGGGAATTTTAAGATAATTTTACAATTCAAAGCAGAGGCATAAATTTTCCTCTTGTAAAAGTTTATAAAAAAAACTTCACTGACAAGTATCAAATTTAACTTTTAACTGCAAAGGACGCTTATTTGATATCTTTCTCGCACTTCTAATGATAAATGTACCATTAAACGATCTTCAAGAAAATTAATAAGTAAAAATTAATAAATTAAAAAAATTAATAATAAATTCTCTTAGTTCCTCTCTAAGCCTAAGCTTATTATAAATTTGCTATATTTTTTTAGAATTTAAAAAATTAGATAAATTATCGACTTGCAAAAAAACGTTGTGAACACAATGGGTATTTAACACATTTATTGTTAAATTACCTGGCGATTAAAATTATAATTGAGATTTTATAAAATTACGCAAAATTTTCTCTTGAAGAGAAGTTAATTTGCATTTCTGTATAACTTCTTCTACATGAGGCTCCAGTGGTTCCTGCGGAATATATTCAGCCATTATCTGCAAACAGTGGCACGCATGAAACCAATCACCACGACAAAGAATTTCCTTCAATAATGGTCGCAAAGTTGAAATTGTAATGTATCCTGGAATATCTATATAATTTTAAAAATATTTCCAATAACGCAAAAATGAAAAGTGACCAATGTATTTATAAGTTTTGTAAAATTTAGATGGAATCAACCAAGAACGAATAATACCTTTATTGATACAAGAATCATCATCTTTTACGTCAGAATCCACTAGCAAATTCAATAAATCCCACCCTTTTTCATCCTGACCAGCTTTTATCAATAACAGCGTGAAATTAATAATCTAAAGAATATAACTAAAAGGTGATACGGCCAATATCCTATCGAAAAAAAATATTTTATTATGGTGAATATTTTATATTTTCGATTTTCCTTAGAACCAATGATTAAAAATTGAAAATTTTAAAACCAGATTAGACAGGTAAATTTCTCGATCTTTTAAATTTAATTAAAACTTCATTTCCTTGAAATTTGACTCTAAACAGCATATGAAAACATATGAAAATGGGAAAAAACACATTTCAATAAAAAAAATAAAATTTAAATGAAGATTTTCAAAGAGAAAAAAAGAATTACTTCACTGGGCATAAATTTCAATCTCTTAAATTTAATTGGATGTTGGCTGTAATCAAGCCTAGCTTTAACAATTTTTTCGATTATTGCCGTATACTCTTTAAAATGATCCGGAGACAAAATCTGAAATCAATTTTTTATAAAATTCATGAATGATTTTTTATAAAATGATTTTATAAATTTGCAAGACCATAAAAATTTAAATTTTTAAAATTCAAAATTTAAAATTTAACGTTTGATTTTTCGTGGTTTCGCAATTGAATGAAGCATATAAAATTTTAAAATATATTTAAAACAATGCATTCTAAAAAAATTTGTTTTAAAGGATAAAACTTAATAGAAACTGTTCAAATTACATTTCTGTCGACTGATAAAAGGACTTTCAGAATCCTTGCAACGATTGGAAAATGTGTAAGCATTCGGGATGCTAGTGCATCTTCAATTACACGACGAGTGAGCGACCAATTAGATTTTTTCTGCGAAATAACTTGATAAAAATTTTTGTGCAAGGAAAAATTTTGAGGAATCTTAACAAAAATCTCAACCTAGAACATCATAATTAATTTAAAAACAAAGAATTAAAACGGAAAAAATTCTAATAAAATTCTAATAAATAACAGGGCAAAGTAGTTAAAAGCTGACAGAAAAAACTTTTAAAAGGAAATATTTTTACGAATGAAAATAAACTATTTGGAAAAATTATATTAAATTTATTTCAAATTTATAACTTAATTTCTAAACTAAAAAATTAAAATGCTTTTTCTAAAATGAATAGAAGCCAATACCAGTAACAAATCCAGCATCTCAATGAAAAGAAAATCCGTTGTGCCTACAATCCGCGGCACTAGTGAAATATATCTTTTTTCTAGTTGCTCGATTGATAAATTGTTCATAGATAAAACCAGGAATCGAAGATAGAATCTTTAATGAGAATAAGATGTTTAAAAAATCTAAATAATATTTAAAGAATTTGCGCTTATTTAAATGCATTAAAAATAAATAATTTATCAAAGAAATACTATAAAAATAAAGTATCAAAAAATTAGAGGTAATGTTACTTATGTTCATCTACAAATGATGCCAAGTGAGTCTTGTTGACTTTGGAACAGTATAGAGCTTCAATGCGTTCAGCAATATTCAAATTATTTGCTGCCGCAGCAATATCCATGGCATCAATGAAAAATGTTTGCTCATTAGGTTCTATAGGTTCGATTGATGTTCGAGATTCCAATTCAGCCAGAATTTGCACCAAAATCGAAAGGGCTAGCTTCTAAAAAAAATAATAAATGGTAAATTTCCAAAAAAAAAATAAACAAAATAGTTAAATTAAAAATTCTGCAAAACAATAAAATTTTTTTTGCACTAAATGCCAGTAATTTTTAGGACTAAACCATTAGAAGAATAAGAGCCAAATAAAATTATAATCTGAAAAAAATTAAAAAAGAAAACTTAAGAATTTAAAAAATTGAATCGAAAATTAAACCAATTATTTTTTACAAAAATAATTTAAGAATTATTGGAATCTGCCTAATAATAGTGAAGAAATCAAAATTTAAATAAACTAAAATAATTAAAAAGAATGAGTTAATAATTTATAAGTAAGTTGAATAAAGGAAGTTGAGATATATGGTTTGATCTTGAGCGATTGTATCGTTATTCCTTTGCAATTATTTTTTCGGAATATTTTCTACAATTTTCTATAATCTTCGAACTACGAGCTAAGTCTTTTTTGTTTTCTTTTTTTCTTTTTTTTTTCTTTTTCCTAAATTTAAAAAAAACAAAGAATTGAAATAAATAAATGTAAATATATATATAAAATTTATAATAATATTATAAAATAATATAAAGTATTGTTATAATAATATAAATTATGTATCTTTGACAGGAGCAAACCTGTCATGTCAAAAATCCGGGTGGTTGATGGAAATCCACCTGTAACTCTATCCCCAAGTGACTCTAAGGTGAAAGGGTCAGGTATTCTTGATACGGCGTTTGCGTCTCCCGCCGTATATGATACTCCCAGCACGGTGGTACATGCGATAAGTATACAATCCGGATCTCAAGGCTGGTAAATAAAATATGCTCATAAATACTTGAAATCTATCAAGGCGAACAGCCTTCTGCACGCGCGGCGAGGAATTAGCCGTATCAGCGTGGAATGTCAGAACTTATGGACGTTGCAAATTAAACGATCACTGTCCACACTCTTTCTAAATATCATATGATATCGCTGACCTGTCGGAGGTCGGTCTTCCTCACTTCCGGTCTCCAGTAATTATTAACCCTGATTCGGAGCAGAGATACTGACTATATCACTGTGGTGCTTCGAATAACTCGGTACGAAATGGCGTAGCGATTGTCATGTCTGACAAGGTCCATTTCGCTTTGACTAAGTGGAAACCCGTAAACGACCATATGGCCTATGCCCGTTTTAAGGGTAAGTACTGCAATATCTCGGTCATCACTATCTATGACTCCAACTCTGTCCGCAGATAACGGGGAATAAGTTCTATGCGGAACTTCAACTGCTAACAAATTCTCTACCGAAACATGACATGACTATAATCGGGGGGAGACTGGAATGCTCGCGTAGGTCATAAATGCAGCTGCGATGACCTCAACAATTGGCAAATATGGCATTGAAGATCGGTGCGCCAATGGAAAATGCGTTCTTCGTTACACCAAAGAGCATGAACTTTTTGTTGTCAATACTTGCTTCTGGCATAATAGAAAACATCTAGTCATGTGGAACTCCAAGGAGAACTAACCAACACTTCAACCAGATTGATTATATCTTAGTCAATAGCGGTTGGAAGAGTTAGTTTTATACTAGATAGTCGTTCCTATTGCGGAGCTGAAACGGGCAATCTTCATGGATCTGACCATGTTATGGTTCGAGCCAAGATCCGCATAAAATTGACAATTGGCAAAAAACAGGCATCCCTCAAGATCCTTCAATTATTTCAAACTAAAACATTCGGTGACAATGAGAGCATTTCAAACTGAATTATTGAAGCATCTCAATGATACAAATATCAATGATTTTTCTGGAACGGCAAATAAATACTGGTCCAAATTAAAGGAATGTCCCCGAAAGTCAGCTTCTTCCACGCTAGAGCATACTAGTAGGTTGGGTAGCGAAAGCAAATGTCTGAAAAAGCTGCCAAAACACGAATGTTAGGTGATCCTGACCATCGGATGCTTCGAAGATTTTTAACGAAAGCAGCAAGGCGGGACAGGAATCACTATTGGAGTGACATGGTCTTGATGGAGACGGCAGCTCGATTAGACGATAATAGGAAACTATTCCGCCTTCTTCATAGAGCAACTCGGTAAACGATTTAGTGAAATGGTAAGAGACAGCAATAGCGTATTAATCAAAAGTATTAAGGATCGCCTCATAAGATGGAAAGAATTCTTTGAGGCCAAACCATGAAGCGCCATCTATTACCCTGATATGGCTGATATATTTGCCGAAGCATACGCTTTCAATTGCGAGCCTTCAACAGAAGAAGAAATAATTTCCGAAGAAATAATAATATCCATAAGCTTAAGGCCAATAAGACTCCGGGAAAAAATGGTCTTTGGGCTGAGCTTTTAAAATGTTGTCTATCGATATTCATAACGCAACTTCAACATATATACTCTTTGGTATGGAAAAAATAAATATTACCAGATGATCGGAGCAAAGTAATTCTGCTCCCAATTCTCAAGAAAGGTGATAGAACATATTGCGACAATTGTAGAGGAATCAGCCAACTAGACGTCTCAGCGAAAATTTTTCCTTCCTTTTTACTCAACAGATTCATGGAAGTACGAGACAGCAGGATGCCTCCCTAATCAAGCTGAATTCAGACCGAGGCGCAGTTGTGCTGATCAGATATTCATGTTAAGAAGAGTGTTGGAACATCACTTCAGATATTTCCAACCTACTATGTGTTTCATCGATTTTGCGGCTACCTTTGATTCAATTGATAGAAAGGCTCTTTCATTTTCCGTCGTCCACCACACGAATTGACGCATATTTCGTTATTTGCTAAACCGTGTGACGGTTGGCGTCAAAAGCGAGGTGAGCCAATCAAGACCTGGAGTGATACGGTGAGAAAAGATTTTGAACCAGCAATATATGGACTTAGACGATGGAAAAAGGAATGGCTTCCATTACTGTCGATGACGGCATCAGACCGCGTCGCTTGGAAGCGTCTTACCCTTATAGCCGTTGGAGCCAGCCTAACCAGTAATGGTGAGAGCTGTTAGAAGAAGAAGAAGAACGCCCTTTAGAGAATGATGGAATGCGAAGGTGTTCCATAGAAGATCATTCGACTCATAAAGGCATTTTATGAGCGTACTTCGGCGCAGGTCTGAGTATATGAGGAACTGGCAGACTCCTTCCAAATAAGAGCGTGTCCGTCAAGGCTGCGTCCTTTCCTCTACAGTATTCAACTATGCGATAGACTGGATAATGGACACTGCTTGTCAGCACTCAAGGGTTGTCCAAATCAGTCCAGCGCATCGTATCACAGATCTTGAATACGCTGAAAGTGGAGGATATTAAGAATCTATCTACCTTTGACCATTTTTGTCTAAGGTATATTTTACGGGTCGAGCGGAAAAATATCACATGATTGCATCCATCGCATACATCTCCATTCAAATACCACTTGCATAAGTAATGTTATCACAGAGCGTCGCCTTCGCTGGTTAGGGCACGTTCTCCACCGTTACCACAGGAGTTGGCGCATATTTCGTTACTTGCTAAATTGTGTGATGGTTGGCGGCAAAAGCGAGCTGGACCAATCAAGACCTGAACTGATACAATCAGGAAAGATTTTGAACATATAGAGGGACCACGATGGAAAGAGGAATGGCTTCTATTAGTGTCGACGATGGCATCAGACCTTGGAAACCTTGGAAGCGTCTTACGTTTGTAGCCGTTGAAGCCAACCTAACCAGTAATGGTGAGAGTTGTTAGAAGAAGAAGAAGAAGAAATAAAGTAGCAATTTAGAAAACAGTGGAAATTAATTCTAAGAAACAACCTCGCCCAAACACTTATAATATCTTCAATTTATAATATTAAATTATAATATCTTCAATTATAACAATTTTACAATTATGGTATAATTGACCTTTTCGTATGCGCTTTTCAATCGAAAAATATTCAGGACATTGGTATAAGTTCGTAAATTTGGTTTGCATCCAACTTTTATCGCTTCTCGTAAAATTTTCATAATTTTTTCATAACGATTCTCCATATTATGTTCCTTCAATTCAAATTTTTTCGCAATTTATATTAAAATGTATTAAAAAAATATTAAATAAATAATTTTAAAAAATAATAAAATAGACGATAAAAACGATAAAAACTTGCATTAAAACAATTTCTATAAAAATATTTTACTTTATTGACTAGTGTCATCAGCTCATTAAAAATAATTATTGTAGGTCGAACTCTCATTTCAACCATCGAGTTTAAGTAACTTTCGGCTTCAGTCAACGAATCAGCATTTCTAATTAATCCACAAAATGCTTCAACCATTGGCTTCATTTGCTTACTTTTCATTTCCTAAACAATTTTATCTTTCAATAAAATAAAAGTTAGCTCCAAAATTCAACAGAACAATGTGCTAATTTAAAAAATATAGTAATGAACAATAAGGACCAATAATAGCAAAGACCAACATCAAAAAGTAGCTTGGCACGCGAAATCGATGCACTGGTAGGAAACTTGGATAACCCAGCGATCATTATCGAATATGTTTCATCACTACATTCGAGTTCTTCGAATAATAGTTCTGCTATTTGACCCTATAGATAAATAATTATATATAAAACAAATTTATATTTTTTAACCACACTTTATTTGCGGATATACAAGAACTTGAACACATTTAGATATTATTCATAACAAGCAATAATAACCTTCCATTTAACTGATGATTCTTTCTCAGAATTTCCAAAATTTCTAGCACCGTGCCATTCTTCGATTTCAGCGTCCGGTATATCAGATTCATTATAGTAAGCAAGCATACGAAAGAGATCCATCTTTATAAAAACATTATAAATATATTAAATATTAAATTTTAATATTAATTAATTAATTTTAATTTTTAATTAAAATATTAATTAATAATTAATATTAATTTTAATTAATTAATTTTAATTAATTAAAATTAATTATATTAATTAATTAATATAATTTTAATATTAATTAGTTAATTAATATTAATTTTTATATAAATATTAATATTAATATTAATATTTTTATATTAATTATATTATATTGATATTAATTTTTATATATTTTATCAAGCTTCGACAATCAAAAATTGAGCAAACTCAGTTTTCTCCAGGTGAAGATGTCTTGACGAGACAATATCGCTGAAATCTCACCAGTTCAACTTTTGACATAGCACTGCTTGTGAAAAGAGCTTGCCAAAGATATTTGTTATAGCCGAAATAACTGTTTGATATTATGTTATATAAGATATGTCAAATTACCTGAATAGACTTCGAGACTTCTATGCTGACAGAACGCATTCTTTCATATAATTGAATAGCACTAAGCACTTCCTTTTTTTCAATAAATTTTTGCAAATTTTTAATAGTCGGTTCAATTTCTACTGGATCTGCACGTTTCTCGGGTCGAAAAACAGGCAATCTTGGCTCGTCTAAATCGTACATAAATAAAGTTGGCCATTCTTCAGCAAGCTGACGAGCTATTTTTCTTCCCATCTCCTAAAAATTATGAAAAAGATGAGTCCAAAAACCAGACTAAAAATACACACCGTATATCAAGAACTATATCAAGAAGTAAAATGAATTGTTTTATTAAAAGAGGATATTTTACATCATCTTTACTATTTAGAAGTAAGATACTTTTAGCTCTGTCGATAGTTGCTTGATAAATAAATAAGAAAACAACTAAACAACTTTGGTAGCTCAAATGGAACCTATTCGTGAAATTTGTGGCTTAATGAGACAGAAACACTGATTCAAAAGTACTCGCATATTTTCCAAAATGAAGACAAAAAAACCTTTGCAAGATAAAAATTTCGTTTCGATGGCTGACTGGTGGGAATTAATGCTGGATCATCGATGAGTGAATAGTGTGGAGCTGTTGTATCGACATCGATAGTTTCAGCTAATGCTTTTAAAAGATCTGTTGGCTCACGCTAAAACTATAAATTTAAATAAAACAAATTTCTGTCAAGAGCAACGTTAAAAATAAATAAATAAATTCTATTAAAATATTAAACATATAATAATGCATATGCTGAAATAAATAAATAACCACTAGTATTTAATTTAATTAAATAAATTCAATTAAAAATTATTGAATAATCGACTTGCAGATAGGAGAGATAGGAGAGGTCAGTCGGCGATAGCGTTCTCGGCAGAAGCTCGCAAACATTAAAAAACATGGGTGATGCCCACCTACCTAACCAGCACAGCTATACCCCTATAACCCTCCTAGTAAAACTCCTTACTGACAATAGAGCAGTCTAACCACTTGTCAACTTGTTTAGCTAAAAAACCTCATTAATTTAAATAATTATTTAATTTATAAGAAAAGAAGAAAAGAAATTTCTAAGAAAGATATTCAAACAAATTGATAAAATTGATAAACAATTTAATTTGATTCATAATAATCTAAATAAATAAAAAAGAAATTTAAATTAAACCTTTATAGCAAATGGAATTTTTATGGAATTTATACCAATTGACGTATAAATAAAACGCGAAAATAAACGAATTCCAGTCATTTCATTTATAAAAGAAATTTTATAATGAAATTATCATTAATCTGAAATTTTAAATTAATCGATAATCATTTAGAAATTACGAGCGAATAATTCGCAAAAATCACAAAGAAATTTTAAAGAACCAAAAAGAGCCGAAAAAATAGCGAAAAAATCAGACGTAAAAGTGATGATTAGTTCGAAATTTTCTTTCTAATAATTATCTCGTAAAAACTCGTAAAACACGTGTGACGTGACGCAATTTCTATAAAATTCACGTTTCAGGGAAAATTATTTGTGGTACGCATTTCTTATGTAAATGCCTTAAAATAAAAAATTAGCAGTAAAGAAAATCGTTAAAATCAGAAAAAACAAAGAAAAAGCTTTATAAAAGCTATAAAAATAAATAAAACGAACAATATTTTAGTCAAATATTTTAAATATTTTAACAAATTCAAATTTTAAAAAAGAATGCGAAATCTGAGAATCGATCGACGCGGATATCCATTGGCCTTCGAGGCGCCGAATTCTCAGTTTGTGGCCACAATCGCCCTCTTTTTTCAACGAACACTCCACACTCCAAATTAGACAAAACAATAGGCACAAACTTATACGAAATGAGACTTGAAATATGACTACTTTCAATATCGCGCTGTAATTAGCCGTGAAGTAAGGTCTTAAAACGATTACATTTTTACTGTAAATATATGTGAATTGACATCTTCGATGTGTAATGAATGGGTGGCTGAAAAATTGGAAATTTTTTTCGGGGCCTCGACGAATTCTTTGGTTCATTAAAGTTTTAATGTGAAAGTCTAAGAATTTAACCTAAAAATAAATGTTTTCTCGATTTTTTATGTTATATGGCGTTATATATATTAATGAACAGCAAAATTTTCTCTTTTGATTTTGGCCTTTTAAAATTCTTTTTGCGCTTATTTGTTAGCAATTTTTTCTATTCGATTGTTGTTTTAGGTTTTGAAAGAAAAAATGCGGAAAAATTGGAAAAATTCGCCGAAATTCGTACGAAAAGTCGATAAGACAAAAATGTAAATCATAGTTATTTGTTTTTCGTTTTTTTATTTAGCACTGTTATAATTTATCATCTAATTTATGTGAATTTAAGCTTACCAGTCGTTGGTGAAACGAATATTCTAATTACCTCCGCTCTTCCTTATGTCAATAATGTTCCACATTTGGGAAATATTATTGGATGTGTTTTAAGCGCTGATGTTTTTGCAAGGTAATTCTAATTTTTATTTATCGCAAGTTATTTATCTCATAGTTTGGTAATTCTTGCATATAATTGCATGAATGCACTGGTTTTTTCGAGTTAATGTTAAATGTTCCATAGTGAAAAATATATGGTATAATAGATCTTCCTTTTCTACTAACAATTCTCACCATTAATGGTTAGGCTGGCTCCACTGGTTACAAGGGTAGGGCGTTTCCAAGCGGCGGTCTGATGCCATCGTCGATACTAGTAGAAGCCATTCCTTTTTCAATCGTCTAAGTCCATATATTGGTGGTCCACCTATATGCTCAAAATCTTTTCTGATTATATCAGTCCAGATCTTGATTGGACCACCTCGCTTTTGTTGCCACCCATCCCTCAAGTAGCGAAATATGCGTCAACTCCTGTGCTGGGCGACGGAGAATGTGTCCTAACCAGCGAAAGCAACGCTCTGTGATAACATTACTAATGCAAGTGGTATTTGAACGAAGGTGGATGCCGATCATGCGATATTTTGTCCGCTCGACAGATCCGTTAAATGTATCTTAGATAAGAGTGGTCAAAAGCAGATAACTTCTTAATATCCTCCACTCTCACTCGCTATGTAGAATTATATAGCAAGATCGAACGAATCTTAGAACCATATTGCAAGATTGAACTAATCACGGCTATACAGATGCACACTTTCGTTTTTATGGTGATTTGGCGACGGTTTCGTCAATCGAAAAAACTCATTTCCAACATCTTTTGCTTAGCTATTGGGATTAGAGTGGATCCAAGGTATTTAAAATTGCGCACTTCAATTGACAATAAATTTATAAAAAGAGGCATTTTATCAGCTTCTTGTGCATACGATGAAAAGATTGAGTCCGATCTTCTGTGCAGTTGCTGATAGGTAGAATCGGTAATTAAGATAAGTTATTTATCATATCATCTTGTTTTTTAGCAATAAAACAATTGCTAAACATTCAGTAGCTGATTTCTAGGTATTGTCGGCAGAAAGACTTCAATTGTTTATTTATATGTGGTACCGATGAATATGGAACAGCAACTGAAACTAAAGCGCTTCAAGAAAACGTGGCACCGAAAGAAATCTGTGACAAATATTTCTTAATTCATAAAGCTATTTATGAGTGGTTTAATATTGAATTCGATAACTTTGGAAGAACCACAACAGAACATCAGACTGAGTAAGATGATTAACTTTTAATAATTTATGCACAGTCTATTAAATAAAATCTTTGAAAAGATGATATATTTGAAAAGTGGTGTTTACATTTATAATGGTGTATATATCCATTTATACATTTAAATTATAAATATTTTGATCGTTTTTATTTCGCACTTTATTGGGAAATCTGCGATTCTAATTCAAAATTTTGTAACTTGAAAATTAAAATAGATTATTCAGACTTACACAAGAGATTTTTCTGAATATTTTTGAAAATGGATATACATCAATTGCTACATTAGATCAATTATTCTGCGGAAACTGTAAAAGGTAAGCTGATTAAAGTGTTTTCGAATTTTTTTTTTTGCTTTATTTATATTCATGATAATAAATGCAATTATTAGATTTTTGGCAGATCGATATGTACACGGTGAATGCCCAATGTGCCATTTTGACGATGCTCGTGGCGATCAATGTGATGGATGCGGTAAATTAATAAATGCAGTGGAGTTAATTAATCCAAGATGTCAAATCTGCAATTTAGCTCCTATTGTTAAGCCATCAAAACATATATTTGTTCGACTTGATTTACTTTCTGTATATTTTTATTCTTTTCTACTTTTTTAATTGATCTTATTTTTGAATTCTTATTTTTAATCCTATAATGCAATCTCTTCTTCTACTGAAAACTAAAATTGCTAAAAGTTGTCATTATTAACGAAGGCACAATATATTCAATTTTTTATTTTTTCAGGATGATGTGGAAAAACATTTAAATAATGTTATAAATGACAAAAATAGTAAATGGTCTACAAATGCGATATCGATTGCAAAAAGTTGGATAAAAGGTGGTCTTGAGAAGCGATGCATTACGAGAGATATGAAATGGGGAATTCCGGTTCCACTTCCAGATTTTGCTGATAAAGTTAATTTTCTAAAATATTTTCTAAAATATTTATTCTTTCCTTTTTCATGAATATCTGCTTCTTTTATAGGTTTTTTATGTATGGTTCGATGCGCCTATAGGTTATATATCGATAACAAAAGAACTACTAGGTGATAAATGGGTTCATTGGTGGAAAAATCCTGCCAATGTTGAGTTGTACAATTTTGTTGGGAAGGTATTTCGATATTTCTGTTTAATTTCGGTATGATAGTTTTGCGAAGAAAACTTATCGGTTTAAAAAATCAGTCGATTTTTAGGATAATGTTGCTTTTCATTCAGTCATGTTTCCTGCTTGTTTAATTGCCACGGGTAATAATTTTACGTTGGTTAATCATTTGTGTGCTACAGAACATCTGAATTATGAAAATACAAAATTTAGCAAGTTAGTTTTCAAATTTGCTCTCATTTTTTTCGTAGGATTTTCAATATACAATATTCAATATATTCAATAAAATAGTATATTCGAATATTATATTATATTCGAATATGTTTAAGGTCTCGCGGAACTGGTGTATTTGGTGATATGGCAAAAGAAACAGGTATTGAAGCTGATATATGGAGGTTTTACTTATTGTATATGCGACCCGAAACACAGGACACTACATTTGCCTGGAATGATTTCGCCTTAAAAGTCAGTTTTTGGCTAAGAAATTATAGTTTTATTAGATAGTGATTATTTATCTTATATTGTTAAAATGAGAAAAATTTCAGGTAAATTCAGAACTATCGAATAACCTGGGAAATTTCATAAATAGAGCTTTATCATTCATCACGTCTGCTTTCAATGGTGTTGTGCCTAATATGAAATTATCCGATGATGAAATAATATTAATCAATGAAATTGAAAATGATCTGATTGAATATAATGCTTTACTATCGTCTGTTAAACTTCGAGAGGGCATTACTAAAATTTTAGCGATGTCTCGCCGTGGAAATCTTTATATGCAGTCGATGAAACCATGGACATTAATTAAAGGAAATGAACAACAGAGGTGCGAATTATGCTGTCTAAAAAATTTTAAAGGGATTGATTTAAATTTAATTTCATTAATAATTCTTAACTGTTCTAATTGTTAATCAATCGTTAATCTCTCAATTAATTTCGTAGTTTATTCATATTTCACCTTTTTCTTCTTTGTGGCTCGTTCCATAATTTGTAGATTTGTAATATTCAGTAGGTAACTTCGTAATTTACAATAGTAAATAAACTAAGGCGCTAGATTAAGCATTGCTTTGGAATTTTTTCTTTTATTTATATATTTTTATTAAATATTGCCTTTCAAATTTTGAAAATTATGAAATTATAAATTATAAAATTATAAGAAGATATTACGAAGCGACTTCTAAGCATTTAAAGACTTTGAAGAGGCTATGAAGTGGACTAAAATATTATGAAATTATATGATAAGCGCTATATTATCAATAATACTTTGCTTTTGCATTATTTTCATTGTAGGCTTAGAGCTGGTACAATCGTTGGTGTCGCAGCAAATATTTCTTATTTATTAGCTATTGTATTACATCCTTATATGCCAAATGTAAGTCGTCGAATTCGCGAACAGTGTGGTCTTCCTGAATTGCCATTAATTCCGGAAATTCCGATTGAGTTTTTGCCTGAAGGACACAAAATTGGCCTGGTTTGTTGTATTTCTTTTCATAATCTTTTCGTAATTATAAGAAAAAAATTTTATTTGGAATCATGGCAATCATTTTCCAGCAGATTTCGTTGAGTATTATCAATTAATCATAAATGAATTTTATTATTTTGTATTGGTTATATTTGTTTTTTTTTCAGCCGAAACCACTCTTTGTTAAAATAGAAGATTCCACCGTTGAGAAATTTAAAAAAAGATTTGGCGACGGCAAACAAAACAGTGAAACATCTTTTAAAGAAAAGTTGAAGAAAACTGTCGATATCAAAGAGAAAATCTCTGAGAACAGTGTGGACAAAAATTTTAGTGAAAGTAAGAGTTCTTGAACGTATAATTAAATTCTTTTTTAATTAAATATTGAATTATTTTCATCAATCACATGGTTTCTGTTTTTCAGTTTAATTGTATAAATGGATAATGATTTTTAAATGTTCATTTTTAAATGTTCAAATGAATTTTTTAAATGGTGTTTGAATTTTTTCAGAGTCTTTTATTAATTCTTTTCATTTTTTTCCATTTGTTATTTCTCTTCTTATTTTTTTCATTTTTTTTTGAATACTATTTTGGGTTCATTCGAATTTTGATTTAATTATTTCGAAATTATAGATGCGTCGAAAGAAAGAATGCGTCGATTAAGTAGTTTGGTAGGAAATCAAAAAGAAATTGAAACTTTATTAAGGACCGCTTCCATTAAATTTGAGGAAAGAAGTTAGTACATCTTAACGCTTCCATTTTATTCCTATTTCAGATTTCTATTATTATCGATTTATTTGGTATTTAGTATATTTTTAGCTAATAAAATGTTTATTTCTATCAATTCATTGACGAAGTTGAAGAAGTGAACGGTTTTAAATATCTTGGATCCACTCAGATCCCAAATATCCAGGCAAAAGACGAAATTATAACCCGGATAACGATAGCTGGAAATATTTTCTTTCGATTAGCGAAGGCTTCGTGGAACCGTCGCAGAATCACCATAAAAACGAAAGATCGCGTCCAGCTCTAATTTGCTACATGGTCAGTGAAAGCGGAGGATATTGAGAAGCTATCTGCCTTTGACCACTCATGTCTAACATTTTATGGGACCGCCGAGTGGATAAAGTCATAATTGCATCCACCTCCACTCATATATCACCTGCATTAATCTTACCATCACAGAAAGTTTTTCGCTGGTTAGGATACATTCTCCATCGTCCACCAAAGGAGTTGACGCATATTTCGTTACTTGCTAAATCCTGTGATGGATCATCTGCTGTTTCATTTAAGACCTGGACTGGTACAATCAGGAAAGATTTTCAATATATAGGTGAACTATATGTGGACTTAGATGATGGAAAAAGGAACGGCTTCTATCTTTGTCAACGATGGCATCAGATCGAATAGTTTGGTTGTTTCACCCTTTTAGCCAGTAGAGTCAACCCAACCAATGATGCTGAGAGCTGAGTTAGAAGAAGAATAAATTTTTAACTGCTTCTTTAAGTTTCATGATAATTTTGGAACTATTCAAAGTTGCATGTAAGTATTGCAGTGATCTTTTAGAAAAGCAATTCATTAGAACACAACTTGCGGAAATGGAAATGAAAAAAACAAACTTACAAGCCGAAGTTGAAAAATTGAAGTCACATCTAATTCAACTTGAAATCGCAGGAGGAAGTAAATTTAACTCTTTTTATAATTTGAAAGTACTTTTACCCTTAGTTTTGATTATCGTTTATTTATTTTCTTTCTGTGGTATTTATTGATATTTAATTTTGCATTTGGAAAATTTTTTTGCAGAACGAGTTCAGAGTTCACATTTTTCAATTTTTAAAAAGGTTTTTTATATTAGCTAAAATATCTAAAAATCGAATTTCAGTAAAACAAGTGCCTGTCGATGTTCTCCCACAACAAAACCACAAAGTGAATAACACGAAAAATAAGATAGAGAATGAATCAAGAGCGGAGGAAAGTGATTCATTGGAAACTATGAAAGTGATAGTTGCTGAGAATGGTAATAAATCGAAAAAATTGAGCAAAACGAATGAAAGAAAAGGTAAAATGGCAAAAAATTTTCCAGATTTGATTAAATTCATTTCTTTATTTTCGTCAGCCATATATTTTTTGCTATATAAATCGTTATTCATTCTTTAACGCAAATTATTTTTTTTCCCGATTTTGAGGAAAATCTACATAGTCTTAAATTTATCCAATATTTTTATAGATGGAGATGACACTATTGATATAGGGCGTCTAGATTTACGTGTTGGACGCATTTTAAAGGCTGAAAAACATCCAGATGCTGATGCACTTTATGTAGAACAAATTGATGTTGGTGAGGAAAAACCAAGAACTGTAATCTCTGGTTTAGTTCGCTTTGTGCCAGTTGAAATGGTATGATGGCACTTTATCTTAAAAATATAAATAATCTTTTTTATTTTTTTCGTACTGGGAATGATCTAAGGAATTATTTTCAGATGCAGAATAGATTAGTGATTTGCTTATGCAATTTGAAACCAGTAAAAATGCGAGGTATTGAATCGCAAGCTATGGTGATGTGTGCTTCAACAGTAGAGAATGTTGAAATTCTTGAAGTCGATTCATCTTCTGTGCCGGGTCAACGTATTCTTTGTCGTGGCTTCAGATATCGACCTGATTCAGTTCTTAATCCAAAAAAGAAAATATGGGAGACTATTGCTGTTGATCTTTTTGTTGATGAAGATGGATATGCGACCTATAGAAATAAAAGAATCGTTGTTGAAGGAATAGAAACACCTATAACTGCTCCCACATTGCGAAAAGTACCCATAAAATAAAATGTCTTCATAGCTGTAAGAATCCTGGTGAAATATTTAGCGTTTACCAAAGTTTTCTCGGTATATACAAACTTTATAAATAAAATTTATTCATTCTTAATTTTTAACGTGAAGTAATAATGAAAAAAGGATTTCGTGTTGTATTTGTTGTTGTTGATATGTTATTAGGAATATTATTCGGATAAAAATAACTACCTTTCGCATTCGCCTTGTTTAATTTGTGGTTTTCAAAAAGATATCTAATGAACTATTAAATTTAAAAAAACCAGGAAAGTATATATCTCAAAGCAATGTTCAGATAAATTATTTGCCGAAATTGCTATATGAATATAGATATTCGATAAATACGTTGAACTTGTTTTCGGTGCTTACTAAAGCAGCAGATAACTTTGAAAGATCTTGATAAGATTTTCAGTGGTTTTTTCGTTCAGTGTAATAAGAATATTTCAAAAGAACAAAAAAATGTTTCCATGTACATAGGTTGGGAACTTGATTCCATGTACATAGGTTGGGAACCCAGTTGTTAATTTTTTCAATCTTTGCAGTTGCTAGATTAATTGTTTGCAGTTAATATCACAGTTAAATCCCACTTATTTTTTATTTTATTATTTATTTTAATAAATGGTTTGTGCTCAAGTAATGAAAAAAAAGGCGAAAGGAAATGTGGTTGACTATCGTTTCGAAGGGATTTTTAGTGATCCACGTTTCGATTCACTCTCTACTAAGCGAAAAAAAGTTGTGATTGATGAAAGGTTTGTTAACATGTTTATTAAATTAAATTGAATTAAATTTTATTAATCAAATTCATTTTATTAATTAAATTGTTAAATTTATTAAATTTTCACAATTTTTTAATTTAAGATATATTGAAAATATATTCCAACTCGTTCCTTTAATATAGCGAAAATAAAATCAGTTTAATTTTTTAAGGTGTATTTTTGGTTGAGCTGAATTTTGTTTAGGTTCAAAGATGCCCTAAAAAGTAAGAAGTTTCAAGCCAGAAATGCTGTGGATATGAGAGGACGTCGTTTAAATCTTGGTTTTACAAATGATTTGAATAGTTTATATCTGATGGAATCAGATGATGAAGAAGAAGTACTAAAGAAACTCCGATCAAAGAAAAAAACCGAGGCCAATTCGTGCGATATTCCCAAGACAAAAATGGAGATGGTGATGGAGGATTCACGGTCTGAGCAAGGTTCTGATTCTGATGGGAGCAAAATTAAATTGGATTTGGCACGTGGCATAGGAAATATATTATCTAGCGACGAAGACTCAGTTACTGATGATGGGTTTGATGTGAATTTTATTTCTTTCCCACTTTTTACTTTTCTTTTTCTTTTTAAATGATATAATTAATATAATCACTTATAGAGCAAAGATGACGAAGAGGAGCACAATTGGGGTGAATTGGATAAAGAAGCAAAGCATGTGAATTGGATTTCCAAGAGGTTAGCGTTATGTAATATGGACTGGGACCAGGTTAATGCTTCAGATATTTTTGTATTACTTCAATCATTCAAACCACAACCTCCAGCATGTAAGTTTTTTCTTTCGAAGATATAACTTGAAATCTTTTTAAATAGTTATTTAAGAATGAAAGAAATATTTCACTAATTTACTTCTGAATAAAATTTTTTTAGAATGTAATTTAAACAGATCTAAATGGCATTTATTCCAACTTAATCTTTTGCTTTTCCTGGATTGAAATTTGAAATAAATTTTATATTATTGAGCTTCGATTTTATAGATTTTTTGATGGAAAATTAATATTCGTTTGTAACCGATTCAATGAGTAAGTTATTTCAGCAATTCTCTCAGTCACCATTTATATTTCCAATTTTGGGAAGAAGAGATTAATAGAAGAAGAAAAATCGGGGCCAAAGCTTTCAAAATTAAAAAAATATTTAATGGACGAAGAAGAAGCGTCTGTTTTTAAATTATTTTTTCGAATAAACGAATATTGATTACTTGAAATTTATTTAAATTTTTTCAATTAGATTTATAAAGTTTAAGCCCTGTTAATATAGAAAGATTTTTTTTGCTTTGGGTGACAATAAATATTCCCAAAGAATGCATTAAGAGATCGAGGAATCTATTCAAATAAAAATTAAAAATTAGAATTAAAAACCAGAATATGATTGATGTCAAATAAAATTTTCGGAAAAAATTTTTCTAATTATGTAGCATTTTTCAGTGGATTATTTTTATATTCTTCAACAATTTACGATTCATAAAATTTTTAAGAGGCTAGGATTTTAAAAATAGGGATCAGAGGGCGTTTGAAATAAACCTGACTCTAGATATGATTAATAGACAAGTAATTTTCCTTTAATGTACTGAAAGATTCTTGTTTTTTCTTTTAACAGCTCTTATCATTACTGGTTTGGCTGGCTACAAGGCTAAGACCTCTCCAAGATTCTCCGGCATTATCGCTAGTAGAATGTATTTTGAGTGATCAAAGGCTAATAGCTTCTTAATATGTTCCACTCTCATTGGCAATGTTTCGCAGCCATATATTAAGATCGAGCGTTGCCTTTATGCCTATATGGACGCGGATTTTCGTCTTTATAGTGATTTCGCGACGGTTCCATAAAGATTTCATCAACCGGAAAAATGTATTTTTAGCTGTCGTTATCCGGGTTACAATTTCCGTCTTTGCCTGGCCATTCGGAATTAGGATGGATCCAAGGTATTTAAAGCCCAGTGAAAGATTGGGTTAAATTTAATTTGATTTGCAGTAAAACGCGTGAGGTGTTTCGTTCTTATCAGCTCGAACGTATGCGATATTATTATGCGATTATTGACTGCGATTCACCCAAAACGGCTTCTGTTTTATATGATTCTTGTGATGGAATTGAATTCGAAAGTAGCGCAGTACGTTTAGATCTCCGATTTGTGTCTGATGAAACAAGTTTCGAGGTCTTATTTAATGTTAAAATATTTATTTTGCTCTTTTTCTTACTTTTTGTATATCCTTTTGTATATCTATATTTTTCCATTATTCTTGAAAAAACTGAGATGGTTTTACAAGTATTTTTGAAAATTATTGGTATTAATTTTTTAACTGATGATAGTATTGGTTATGTTAAATTCCCGTTTGTAGATACTGGTGAAATATGAAGTGAGAATTTTTTCTTACTTTAATTATTTCGTAGGACTGCGATGTTAAAGAATGTGTTACTGAAGAAATGGTTGATCTAAAGAGGTTCAAACCAAAGACATTTGAAACGAATGCTTTATCAAAATCTAATACGAAGTTAACATGGGACGAGAATGATCCACAGCGTATCAAGATTATCCGTGAAGCCTTTAATCCAGCTGCTGATTTAGATGATTTTCAGTAGTTCTTCACTAATAAATTAATTTTAATTTAAAATATCTATTATTTTCTAAGCTATTTTGAAAATACTGTTTATTTTGTTCATTGCAGGAATGCCCTTATAGCCCCTTGCTCATCTGATGAAGAAAACAGTGAAGTCGATGGTAAGAATATAAAACTTTTGTTGGATGAAGCAAAATTTTCAAGAGAACTGAAACCAGTAAATGGATTGGAAATAACTTGGGAACCACCAACTGGCGATACGATGGATGCGAATATTGTTAAAGCTGAAGTTAAAAAAAATTCTGCACCAACGCCATGGGAATCGTACCTACAAAAACGGAAAGAAAGGAGGAAGGTTAATTTTATTTTTTTACCAAACAATTGTATTCATTATTATATTCAATTACTATACTGTATATACCGAAGTCAGTTTTTTTTCGCAACTAATGCTTTTATATAATACCAATTTTTTCTAAGGAACGAAAAAGGCTAGCAGTTGAAATGCGTAAGAATCGCAGGATTGAAATACAAGAAGGTAATGAATGTCTGAAGTATTCGAATTCTATTGTAAAAAGACAATCGTTGAACAGATCGAATGAGGATGATAATTTAATTGATGATAAAAGGTTTTTTATCAAAGAATTTTTTTTTCTTCTGAAGATTTTGTATTTTTTTCGATTTTTGTTTGATTTTTATTTTAACTAATTATTTTTACTAATTATTTTTATTATAACTAATTATTTTTTGCAGATTTTCTGCATTATATTCCAACAGTGCTTTTGCAATTGATCAGACGAATCCGCTATATAAAGTTACGAAACTAATAAATATACAAGTTAGTTTTCATTCACAACGTGTTGTTTATAAAGATCATTAAAATATCTTGGCATGTTTTTTTTAAATCGCATTAGTTAGGATTATGAAATTTTGGAATAAATGGTATTTAATATCATTTTGAATCATTTAATCAAAGAATTTTGTGAAATCGGATTCATTTTTTTTTTGAATATGTTTTAACAAATGATTTAGGTTGAGGCCAAACGAAAGGTAATATCTGAAGAAAAAGGAGATGATATGAAAATGGTCGCAGAAAAACTTAAAAAGAAAATTGAATGGATTAAAAAACAGTAGACAAGTCTTAATTGCGAAATATATTTTGTCGTTGGTATATACACCAAAATCGTTTAAATATATGCTGGTTATGAATAGAATTTAAGGTTTCTTGCGCAAATTTTTGGGCATTGTTGCAGAACGAAGATTAATAATACAAAATTTAATAATTTAATTAAAGAAAATTACGATATAATTATTAGAAAAATTGATGTAATTATAGAAGATGTAATAAATTATTTACATAGAAAATCTGAAGAAGAGCAAAAGCATATAAAAATACTGAAGACCGAAGTCGATGATGAAGTACATTGGGCAATAAAACATGAAAAACAGAAAATTTTTAAGGTTTACAGTGCAGAATCGGATTAAGTCAATTAGGCTAGATTGAAATAGATCGAAATGAAGTTTTAAATTTTTATCCAGTCTGAGAAAATTCAACGCTTTTGCACTTTTGTATTTTTGTATATTTGGTAGATATCATATGATCTGTAGTAAATCTCTCCAGCACTGTTAAAATTTCGCCGAGATGGTGCATCAGTTTTATTAAATATTTTGTGCTCTCGTGATGCCATCTACTGGTTATCACTTTTTTTTGGTTCATTAACAGATCCTCTTGTTAAACATTAGCTCATTCACGAAGATATCGAGTTCTTCAGGAAAGGAATCCAGTTTTTTCCACCCACTACGTTAAGAAAGGTTAATTTCGATTAATTATAATTTTAGTATGGTTTAATTTATTTTAGCTATATATTATTTTCATAAAATTCGAACGTTGCGTGTTGCCGAACTTCTGGTAATATTCTTTGAATTTAAAATAATATAGGGAAGATGGATTTCTCTTTTTTAAAAAATCTTCATAGATGTTAAACAGTACTTAAATTTTGGAATAATCGGAAAAACAAGCAAAGACATCCGCGTCGATTAGCTTAATTACAGAATATATTCCATAGAATTCCTCTGTGCCAATTCGTCTTGAAAATAAGCGTTTGGAGAATGAGTTAGTTTCGTCATTCATTGAAAATTTCGATACTTTGTACACGTTGACAACTGAAACATCGAAGAAGAAATTGAAATTTCAGCGCTTATATTAATTTCTTCAAAAGAAGTTAATACTGGTAAGAAATTTTCTGTGAAAATAACTATGATTTCGGTCAGATCATCTAGCATTCTGACTTTTCAACAGAGCTGATCGCTCTTTTGCAATCAGTCTTATCACAAAGTTGATAAGACTGACAAAGTTGACATAATAAAGTCCTGAAGCAACATGAAGGCGGAAATAAAGGCACAACTTTCAATCTTCAACCACCACAGTTATTTCTCACTATTATATTATATTAACAGTGAAGAGAACTGAATCGAAGTCTTCTTATTAATTATCGTTAAACTTGTCCCAGGCTATGCGCCTGTAACTCCACACTTACCGTTCGTGTCTCACTTCTTCTCAGCGTTCATTTTTTGGTGTTTCAGCAATTGATTATTATTTTTTATATAATAAAGGCAAGTCAGGTTTTTTTGGATTTACAAATTATGATATTATTATTATATTATTATTTTTGACTAATAAAATATTTTTTCTACTACAATTGCAATGCAGTACGATTATTTATATAGCGTAGCAAAAGCAGATCACTTAAGTGGACCACTCTCAACCAAATGTACATTTAGCCATCTTTACAAATATCTTTTATATTACATCACAATATGGATGGCCAAATATTATGCTTCATAAAAGTAAGAAAAATAAAAAGAGTTGTATCATCATTTTCTTCATTGAGAACTGAAGTTACAATTCATTTACAGGAATCATGGACATAGTTCTGACGAGTACTTGCGGAGCAACCTCACCCTAGTTCATTTGACCTCGTTGCAAAGCGTGCGTGGTATGCTAGTATGCATGACATACTAATAATTACAAGCAAATAGTATTAGGTATGGAATGTTTAATATCGGAGCTATTCTCTTCTAAAAACACACACTTAAAGAAGGGAAAAGATGGAGATATGAGGTGTCTGATTGCATAAGTCTAATCTATTTTTTACTTTCTTATAATTTATTCGAAATGATTTATTAAAATAGTTTTATTCAACAAAGAGAGAAATTTAATATCGCTTCGGCCTTACTAAAGGCAAGGAATTGTAGTTCAGTTACGAAAGTCTAAAACATGAAATATTGGAAGAATATTTGTCGATTTAAGCGGAATATTTTGTTATTTGATTGGAAATTGGGTAAATAACTTAAAGAAAAACCATGTTCATTCGTCGGTAAACAGCTAAATTATTGCTGTGCTTTATTCGACCTTAAAGGACAAAAGGACAATAGACTGGTTAATGATTGGCTAAACTATTTAAGCTATTGCATTAAACATAGAAATTGTAAATGGTTATCCATGGTAGCACACAAATAAGAACAAGCATTTGTTCATCCGTTAGCCTAACTTTTAAAATTTTCAGTTTTAATCATAAATGGCTCAACAGATTTTATCAATTTCAGTGGAACTTAATTACCTATTTCAATTTATTATGTAGTTTTACGACTTTTTTAACAAATTTTTATATTTTAGGATTTTGCAAGAAATATATTAAATTTTAGACTAAAGTGGCGATAAAGAATTTCATGCGAATTATTTTTCATATTTATTCACTTCGTCTTCTCTTGCAAACTAACACACCTAAGTTTTTTGGTAACTGAACTGAATATTTGGGTGGTACTTTTTTACTATCGAATCACTTAGAAATGGAAGTTTATCGAAGTAATCGGATTTATTAAATTACCAAATTGAAATTCCGTCAGTTTTATTAATTTATAACTATGCTTACGATCTGAAATAACTTTTCAATCGGAGACCTTTTCTGGTCCTTTTTTCCTCCATTTATTACCCCCATGTGAATTTATTTGAATATAAAAATGAGGTGGAAACACCAATCTTATTTCCAGTGTTATACGTCGCTTTTCGTACGTAAAAATTTAAATTATTTAATTAAAAATTTAAAATTGTTGCGTTATTCTAATCATACAGATGACGAAAAATTTAAAGAAATTCGAATCGTATCGAACGTTGATTCTCTATTTCGTTTCACTTGCCGCCTGTTTTCCTAGGTTTATTTCGTCCATCGTGTCCCCACTCCATCTTTTCCCTTCTTTAAGTGTGTGTTTTTAGAAGAGAATAGCTCTGATATTAAACATTCCATACCTAATACTATTTGCTTGTAATTATTAGTATACTTAAAAGTTTTATTGCAATAAAAAACCACTTTTTTAAAATGTTAATTATTTTAAAAAAATAAAACCATTTAATTTAAAAAAATACATTTATTAAGCTTTCATAAGGTATAAAAAATTAAAGCACAAAAACCAATCACATAAACTGAAAGTAAAGAAGAAACAATCAAAATCAAAATTAAATAAAAATCATGAAGAGAATCAAATGAAAATGAATAGAAATTCGTGCCCGATGTGCTGTTATTTGCTCAGTTTCTGTCAATCTCAGTCTCCAACTCTACGTTCAGCTCTATGGAGTTTACTCCTCTTTTTCGCCAACAGGTTTGTTATTGCACTAAATTCACGTTCCGTTCTGCTAAATGAGATAAGGGAAATGGAGAAGAAATTTTTTGCCATGGCCGTTTCACCGTTCGGAAAAAGTTGGTGGCAGAAGTCATCCACTTTTTATAAATTTTGCTCATAATTCTAATTCTGCTTTTTATTGTTTGTTAATTATTTGATTTATTCTTCTTGCGTGCTAATTCTAATTCGTTACTATTTGAAAATGGAGCTAAAATTCAGTTAGGTGTTTTCATTTTTCATGTTAATAAATAAGGACATCAGCATTAAAGTCAGCCAAGGATGCCTCCAAGTGCTGAAGTGCAGCGATTCAAAATATCTCCGTCAATTTTTCCTACGGAGAAGGTTCGAAAACTGGAGATTCTTTACGAAATTCTTTAAGTTGCACCTATAAAAAGGAAGTTTTAATAGCTAAGTTCATCTTCTTGCGGTTGGATTTCGCTGAACTTACCATAAAAATCTGTCGAATAGGCTATCTCGTTCTGGAACATCAGTTAATTATCAACTGAGTCGAAGATATCGTCTGTTCGATTGACAGTCAACGTACTTCGTTATGCAAGCGCAAACGAGTGTATCATCATCCTCGTGCGAAGAGGTCCAAATAACCTATCAGTGCGAGCACTCCTTCTTATCTTATTAACTGCTCTAACTAGGCAACGTAAGGAGGGATCAGTGAGATTTCTCGCAAGTTTTCAACGAATTATTTAAAGCACAGCGAATGCACTTGGCCCTTTTCAAATAAAAGAACCCATGAGCCCATCCTACCGAAGCAAAGCACTATCAGCAGCAGTGATATTCTTCAGGGAAATTTCCTTTTCCCTCAAAGAGTCTTCGCTGCAAGGAATATCGATTCTCCTTTAATATCAACCATTAAATCTTTAGCGAATAAAAACTATCAGCAAATTTTTTTCACCATTTATAGATAGAACAAGCTAATTGGCAAAACATTATTTGGCAATTATCTGGCAAAATAGAAGCTGATTTTTTAAAACTCGCGTAATGCAAGTCATCATCATGACTATTTCACCAATTCTTCTCTGTATTTTTGCTGTATTTTTGCTCAAAGGAATTTTCTTGCTAAGGGTGATCAAGGGTGATTGCTGGCGCAAAACAATATGCACCAATATGACCTTACTAATAGAAGAAAAATCCTCTTTTATAGCAATTTAGTAAGGAGTGAGCAAGGAAATATTGAACAAGGAAATATGTAAGAGGTATGAAATTTTTTTTTTTGTTGTTTTTTTATTATTTTTTCTTACTAATTTTTTATTTTTTCTTTGGCTGCAGATGAAAATGTCACATTTTAGTCACACATTAATGTTTGAGTGTTTAAAAAAAATAATAATATAAATAATAAATTAATAAATAAATAATAAATAAATAATAAAAAATAAATTAATATAAATAATATATATATAAAAAATTTATAAATAAAAAATTTTTATATCTTTATATCTTTTCAAATGGTCATTCACTCTATATGGGTATTATGGGTATTTCATTGGCGAATCATTTTTTGGCAATCCGATACATTGGTAATGTCTTATTTGTGGGTGATAAAAAACCATACATAAACCTGGTTTGCTTAATAAAACAATTTTAACAATTTTAATGTAAGAAATAAGAAATCTGGCTTGAGGAATGACATGCAGAAGGGAGGCGACGCATGGACGACGATGATGCAATTAGCAACGGAAAACCCTAAAATAATAGGCTGAAATGATAAATAACCCAACTAAATTTTAAATCTGTCGTACAATTCTCAAAAGGAGCAATATTTCTAGCGCAAAAGCTTCTACTTATTGCTTATTGAAATAATCCCCTAATCTTTATATTTTTCTCAGCAATGTTCTTATCCTCTCTTTGGTACTCAATTTAAAAAGCCCAGACTTAAGCAAGAGTTCGATAGAGCCTGAAATGAAATATCACTACCAATTCTATGCCATTTTAAAAAAAACCCAAGAAACGAGTAGAAACGAATAGAAACGAATACAACTAAAGTGAATTTAAAAGTATGAACAATGATCGCTTAGATTAAGTTAATAAAGTTTAGACAACATAAAAGCTTTTGAGCTTTTTGCTGCTATTTTACCCTCTGCCCATCGCCCACATTGGAACTTATGATATAGATCAATCACTTTTTTTCAGTTTCTCAGAAGAATTTCAATTAAACTGAAAAGAAATAGAGAGATAGAGAAATAGAGAAATAAATAAATAAAAGAAATAAATAAAGAATTTTAAAGAATTTTAATTTTAATTAATTTCCAAATATAAAGAATTATCAGAATTTTAATACAACAATGATGATAAGATTTCAAGAAAATTTTGATTAATTAAAGGAATCTTAGTCCATTATTCAAATGATTAGATGTCAGTACTTGTTGTTGCACGAAGTCAACGGCTGAGCTACTGTTGAGTTTCTAGTACCACTCGAGTTTTTAAACCACAAATTTACTCCTGTCAAAATAGAAATCGTACTCTTGCCTTTCAGCTTTTAAGCAGGCATACTGCCCATTTGAATTCTGTCCTTAGTTTGTTCTCTATAAGGTGGAAATTCTTATGATGAAACTACTTCATTTGTGTGGCTCGGCCATCATTAATTTATTTTTTACTGAATAACATTTGGGTATTATTAGTAATCCTTCTTCTTCTTTTAGCAACACCCTCCACTTCTAATTTGGACATCTCATCGATTTAAAGCGGTGAACCTCTTACCTGAGTATCAGAGTATTGGCGGGTTGTTAGCACAGACCTGATTTATTTTAATTATAGATTATTCCCTTCAAGGCACAACGATATTATACCACTCGATCATGGTAGTATTTATAATAAAAATATTTTCTTTTATTTTATTTTAATTATATAATACAGCAAAAAAAATTTTTTTACATTTTTTGTGTCTGTGAAGCATTTGTTATTTTCAGCATTAACTGCGATTTGAAAAAAAGTACATTGAATATTTCGTGATGGGAAATATCATAAAATTATTGGATAATTGAGTAATGAGCATTTAAGTACATTATTCACTGTGAGAAAATGATTAACGAGATTTGTCTATAAAATTCTTTAATTTCGATAGTTGCAACTGTAAGCTCTACTAATTGTTACAATATAAAGAAAATTCCATCTTTTTGCTGAATAATGAATAATTTGGCGAGTATCTTTTCAAATTCCACTTTTCCCTGTTCATTTTAAAATTTCAGTTCTTTCATTTTCTTTGAATTAATAATCTTCATAAAGCCTTTTTATTATATACTTATTATATGTGGCCAATTAATTATTGACAGGCAAAAAAATAATCGCTTTTTCATCGCGACAAAAATTTTTTTGTTTTACTTGTAGTCAGACTGGAGACTTTCACTGGAACTGTTAATGCTGTGAGAAATATTGCTAATCAAAACTGTGAAAATTACATCGAAATAAACCTAAGTGAAAAAAGTTGCGATTGAAGTAAGCGACATAACCTCCGAAATTGTGATCTTTTTGAGAAAAGTCAGATTATGGTGGTGGCAATGACGAGCAGCTCGTAACAGTTTGTAACAGCTGTCGTCAAAAATGCTTTCTACGCATTTCCAATAGTTCGAGAAAATCAAACAATATGGCATTTAGTGATTGAGTGATCACGTTAAAACTACATTAATTTGTTTTTTATTTATTAATTTATACATAAATATATATATATAAATTTGTTATTTAATGGGACAAGGTCTGTGATATTAAACAGAATAGATACGTCAATATCTTTTCCACTTTTTATTTCATCCCACAACGACAATTTCACGATTTATTGGCAAACATGTAAAACTTACCAAAGATTATAAGAATGAAGAAAGAAATATTTGCAAGAAATAAAGCATTTTGGTAATTTCCTTCTCCTTTTTCATTTATTTTTCTTTTGCAATAATGCATTCATTTGAAGCATTTCATTTCGGAAGAATCAACATGTTCTTTTCAATTCTTCTATTTTTCATTATGTCGAATCAATTTGCATAATTTCTCGAACTTCAGAATTTTTTTGGATTGACTTAATTTAAATCGAATCTGTGTCAGTAGTTGCTTGAATTAAGGTTAAACACATATTCGAGTTTGATTCATATTAAGAATTAATTATGGCCAAGCGATCAACCTATATTTTTAACTTGCTGAGAGGCAAGATAAAGATTCCCGATTCCCAATTCTGACAGATTCTAGGCCTGTTGTTAAAAATTCCTGGATGGCACTGGCGATTTACACATATTTCCACCGTCAAGTGATTTCCTGGCAAAAGTTTTTATTGACAACTAGCGAAGCTAACCTAGCCAGAAACTATTTAATGAGGCGAGGTCTGTGATATTAAATGGATATATCAATACGTTTTCCACTTTTTATTGCTAATACTTATTTACAATTGTATGCTTAGATTAGGCGAAGAATTTTTTCAAATAGATTCTAAAAAATGCAATTCCGGCATTAAAACTGAGGAATATGTCAATAATTCAGTTGAACTATTAAAAAAAAAATTCTATGGCAACATCGACACAAAGTTCGGTTTGTTATATATATTTCTCGTTAATTAATGATCATAACTAAATTTCCACTGATAATCTTAAGGCATCAAAGATTATTATAAGATCATTAAAGTCGACATTTCATTTTAAGGAGATTCGTAATGCATATCGTATATTTTTTCTTATTCATGATGGTGACGCAGTTTGCGCTGAAGGAAAAGAATTCATTTTTTCAACAATACAGACTATTATTTAAGTCACATAGAAAAAAGATTGAAAGTATGAAGGCTAAGTACTAACTAAATTAAATTCGATCCTGGCTATTTGCGAAATATTTGCTTTCCTCATTTCTGTTTAATTTTTAAATAAAATATTATCGATTCTATAAATTAATTTTACGGACTTGTGAGATTAGACAAATTTGATATCGTTTGGCAGTAAGAATCGCCAAAACTCTTCAAGCTTTTTTAAAGACAGGAGTGGAAAGCCAACACCGGTGTTCCAAACTCAGAGCAATCCACCTAGCCACTCGCCATGCTGCAGATTTCGATTGATTCTATTCATAACTATTTAGAACAATTTAGCAATAATCTAATGAATCTCGAGTGGTAGATCGTTCAAGCTGCAAATAAAATGACAAAATTAAAAGATAAATTATCCGAAAGATAAATTTAGGATTAATCCAAAATAAAAAAAATTATATGATTAAAGCTTGCATCTTACAGTAACATCTTAAGCATGACTATAATAAAAATTTTGATCTTAACTGGAGTTGGCTCCTGAAATGACAAATGGATAGCTTTCTTTCTCGCTCTTTCTATTGTTTCTTTTAATAGCTATTATTGGTTTAACTGACGACGACTAGAATGAAGATATGCGATTAAAGAATCAACTGGGGATAGAAATACTATGGTGTGTCATCATTAACGCTTCGATTTCGCTTTGACATTAATCTGATGGCTCTATTTCCATTGCACTAAAAAAAGTGAACGATATGAAATCATAGCTATTTCTGATTTGTAAAGGCATTTTTTTCAAATTGTGATGCTTTTTTTTGCATTTATAATTTTAGCAATTTTTCATTAAAACTGCTGAAATTCTGTGGCTTTCTGTTATGAAATTTTCGAAAAACTTACGTTATTATATGCGCGACAAATTTAACGAATAATTTTGAAAATGGTTTTTATTTCTTATTTCAAAATCTTCGTCAATAGCGTGATTATCCTATTTATGTGAAGAAAGATCGAAACAATAAATCATTAGTAAGAGACTTAAAAGAATTTCATTCAATCATGCAAAAAATTTTCCATCATTTGAAATGGAAACATTAATATTCGATGAAATGCAGTCAATTAATTTGGTTTTAAAAATAGTTAAATAGTAATGGGCAATAAAATAAAGTAATAAGTATAATAGTTTAATCTAATGTTAAATAATCTAATATTTTCTAATATTAAGGCAATTGAAATTTACTGTAGGACCCAATGGATGAGTGTTAGCTTGACTTAATTAAAGTTGAGTCAAAATAGTTTCACTTCCTATCAGTAGCATGAATGCCATTATAAAACACATAAATCCTTGCTGCGAACCCATTTCCCTTGTTTCCATCCACAATTAGTTCTTTGACGAAGATTTAGCAGCAAAGTTGAGCCAAACCACAAAAGGTGAAACTGTTGGAAAAAGAGACAAAGATGACTGTGGCATTTTTTAAAATCAGTGTAGGATAATATCGGTAATAAGCCATTCAAAAAAATCCTAGCTCATGAACTATAAGGGAAGACAAATGCTGTTGACTTGTTTTCTTGGAGATATTGGTCTTCAATCATGGTTTAATTAGTTCCCTTTAACGAGAAATTTCATTTATTTTCCTTATTTAAGCAAAAAATTCCTAAAGCGTTAAATAGTGCTAAAATAACGAAGAAAATTTTCATGCCATATTCTTGCCATAAAAATATCATGCCATATAAATCTTTGATTCTAGAATTTTTTTCGAATTTTTTGTTTTGGATTTTATTTATCTTGTTTCAAGTTTTTGAAAAGCATGTGGATTTCTAAACATTATGGGAAAAGTTGATGAAAAGTTGGGAAAAGTAACAGAATAGCCCGGTTTTAACCCTGATTATTGCCTCAAACTTCAGAGTTTGGAGGGCTCGGCAAGAGCGAGTCTATAAAAAACCCAGGTAGTATTGGCGGACCATATAGACCATATTGGCGGATCTGATAAGAATTTCTTGCTGCACTAATGGTCAGTGCTGCGAGAGAACCAGAAGTTAGTACAAAGTTTTTTGTAAAATTTTTCAAGATTAATATTAAGATAAATAAAAAAATAAGGTTATTAAGGTCTTCTTTATAGCTATGATTTCAATTAATACAGTACTCCGTTATGGGATATTATATCAGAAAAACAAGGGAATTTCATTTCATTTAATAAATTTTCGGATGATAAATGACGATGGATTAACATTAATAACATTAATTGCACTTCTCTTACTATACACATTTGGCTTGTTTCTATGAGCATTTACGATTTGCTGGTTAGACTCACTTCACTAGCTTGTTAAATCAGACAATTTCTGCCACAGGGAATCACTGGACAATAGAAACAGATAAATAGCCAAAATCATTCGAAATTTTGAAAGATAGGTTCCGCGAACTCTAGCTTCGAAATAATCCTGCAATTTTTTTAAAATTTCAAACTTTAATGAAAAAGTGGCACGGATTTACATGGGTATTCTGGCCAGAATGCGGAACTTTTCCTTCACGATCACCCTCATTCTCTTCGAATAATTTTTTCATTCAGAGTGAATTTTTAATGAATTTTTAAACAATCAGTTTAGAGGGTGTGAGCTATGTTTATTATCAAAATTTCAAGTAAGGAGAAATGACGGAGGAAGTTCTTTGCACCGTACAACTGAGGATTTATACAAGAGGTGAAATTATATCTAATTATTTTGGGAAAATCTTGCATGAATAGTGGAAAACTATTTGACTATAGCTTCATGCGACGGTGCATCTGCAATGTTTGTGAAATATCGCGATTTCCCAGTGTAACTTAGGAAGTTCCCAGTATTCAGGCAGAGTATTGTGTTTTACACAAGCAATATTTAAATTGCAAGGAATACGCAAAAAAAACTTTCTCGTGTTTTAATATTGCGCATTAATGCAAAGATACAGTTCAAATCTAAAGCTTTGAATAATCATCTCTTTGCACATTTGATAATAACATTATTTCTATATTCGGAAATAAGCTGGCTGTCGAAAAGCAACTGCGTCGAGTAATCGAGATTTTTAATTCTCTGATAGAATTTCTTCTGGAAATTGATAAACCTTTTGGCGATTTGGAGGTTTTGGCAGTTTATATATTGAACTTATAGAATTAAAAAAAACTATTTGGCTGACATAAAACTATTTCTTTATTGAACAATATTCAAATGAAACTGTAGTGAAAAAAATTCGTTCAAATTCGATCAGTTGCATTCGATGCAAAACTGATTTGTTTGCAATAATTTTCGCAATAATTTTCTTAATGCGACTACGTATTATTGAAAAAGGCCGTACGAAGATGCGCTGCAAAATATGGATCACTTGAAACATTTTTGAAAAAGAAACATTTTTAATGTCGTTTTAAAGACCTTGAAAATTTGGATGCTCCATGTTGGATTACATAACGTTTCGTTGCGACGAAGTAGACTTTTTATTGCAACAAAAATTAATAAAATAACGATCTGCAATCTAAAGTTTTTTCCAAACAAATGGGCTCCGAATTTTGGAATTGCAATGATATTCATCGAAGACACTAAAATCAAAAATTTTTGCTGAGCCAATATTTTTTAGCTTTTCCTTCTTCCATCTAATTGAAGAAGAAGGTTTTAATCCTATTAATCATTTGTTAATCACCAATAGAAATCGATCAGAAATATTAGAATGTGGCGACTTAAGGAAAGTAGGCAATTTTAAAAAATATTGCTGCAACACATCGCAAGACTCAGTAATGATTATAAATAAATATTATATTATTTTAATAATTCGCTATAACTTGTATTTTCTATATTTTTACAGCTTTACAATTTCATTGATATGATAATTATGGCCAAAAGTTCATTAAACCAAACTAATTTCAAGCGGGTGACCGTCAGGAAATTTTTTTTATTTGTATATAAATATGTATTATAAATTTTTACTGATGAAAATCTCGTAAATTCAAAAAATATATTTAACGATCTTAAAAACTTTATTTCGATGAAAAAATATCTCTATCGTAGGGGAAAATAGTAAAAAAAAATATTTTATAGGAGGGTCGATGGGAAAATTATAAGAAACGATGGTGTAAATGATTTTAATTAAAAATTTTTTTAGATGTTTTTAGCAAATAATCAACCATTTTTAACAGATATTGAATTGCAGAATAAAGTTTTTATGGGTCATTTTTGTCATTTTCGGCTTTGGATTTATGCAATTAATAGTTAGCATTTCTGGTTAGATTTACTCCAGTGGCTTTTTTTTTTTTTAAGAGCCCTCGTCATTACTGCTTCTCCACTGGCTTATGGCATTGGGCAATATGTCAGGAAGTCCCTTGGCGATAGAAATACAGGTGAGTAACCCAGATTTTTATACAAGTTTACTCCTGTGGGGAATCGAACCTCAGTATTCGCACTTCCAATTGAGCAACAACCCACTAACTCCAGTGGCTATTATGATGAGATATTTTCACTGAAGAACCGCTTATGGATAAAAGTGGAAAGTAGTGGAAACGGAACCCACAAATTTTATTCCTTTAATAGGTTTATTCTTGTTAGGAGAGACAGCAAATGATGACCAATGCATTTTTAGGCATTGTTTCAGGTTTGCAGCTCATAATTTATCCTTTTCTTAATGGTTAATGGTTGGAAAATATTTGTTTAAAAAAATTGATCGAATTATCTATTGATCTATTGAAATTATCTATTGATCGAATATTTGGTGAATTAGGTGGGTTAATGGGAAGTAACTGATGAGCAGTGGAAATTTCCTTTTTTTTAGGAAATCTAATTTGAAAAGACGAATGTTTTCGTTCTTAATAAAAACTTCATTCACTTAATTATTTATAAAACTTAAAATATACGAAAAATAAAAGAAGCATAAAATTTTCTGATAAAATATTCATTCTTCATTTCTTTTTCAACTATAAAATCCACAAATGAAGTATTTATTTTGATTTTTATGTTGACAATTTTCAATTAAGAAGAATGGTGTCACATCTGTCATTAATGTCAAATTAGCCTTTTCATATATCATTCGTCATTGTCAATATGAAGTCTCTTCGACTGATTTACTAATATATTGAGTGCCTTTGATTTCAAGTAATTTCAAGTTATTTTCAGTGATTATTTCCCACTAATATCTCTAATTCGGAACTAAATAGTGTTAGTGGAAAGACGATGTAGGAAAGGTAAACTTATAAATTATGGTCCCTTATCATTCCAAGCCATAATTGCATCAAAGGTATTGCAAGTTAATTAGCGATTAATCAAATTCAGCAATTTAACAATTTGACAATTTAGTAAATGCTATTAAATAATATGGTCTGTGTGGCCGATAACTTTCAATTCTCATTCTCCACTTAAATATTCTTCCAACTGCCGACCCAATTGCCGTCCATTTTTTTCCCATTAGGCTTTTATAAAAATAAATATTTATCTGCCCTCCTAATTCCTAAATTCTTCTGGTATTATCACTAATATAACCATTATCTATCACCAGTGCTAATTTTTGTTCTTGAATACTATCACGATATCTGATTGCTTTGTCAATATTTACTTGTCTGAATGGATGGAGAAGTCCCAGAAAATCTTGGCTTGGCTATTATTCTTCATGCTTTTCTAAGGAATTTCTCATCTGGTTTTGTGAATAGATATTCCCATATAAAATGATTAATGAAATGATCATAAATGAAAATGAAAATGAAAATGATTATGATGAAAATTAAAATGATGATTACTTGATTATGGCTTTTAGTATATGCTATTTCTGTCAACATATTACATCTTGGTATTATAAGGTTCTGGTGAATTTTTGCATATCTCCAGCTTAGATCATGCCTCATAGGATAGATCGAAGCCTCGGTGGATTTAGTACCAAATCTATTTCTTGTTGCCATAACGAATGCCCCAATATTCTCCAATTTTTTCTAACCACTGGTAAGATCCTTAATTCCTTAATTTTGAAGATAGTGGCACTAAAGTCCATTTTCGCCTTTTTTCTTGATAGCATAGTCTTAGACTCGGAGTGGAAATTTCCGCACATCGTGAGGAGTTCGCAGGTCTTCATATCGTTAGCCTCTATGCCTTCCTTTGACAATCTTATATGCCTATTGCATATTTGGTGGCTTGCGTATATAATTATGGCATGGATTTTATTTTTCCTATCAGCTGGTTTTTCAAAATCTATTTTATTATTTGTAATGTATTTTGTTATTTTCCTTGTCTCTTCATGGCTTCCATATGACTGTGGGATGCCAAGACATCTATATATGTTGCACTTGTAGTTCCCTCTCATCCCTCTCTTTATTATCATAAAACCAGAGTTTTCCACACCGAATGAGATCCGAATGTCTTCACTTTAGATTCCTTAGGTGATAAGCGAATGTCACGGTCGCTTTTAGCATATATCACCCAAGTAGTGAAGATGACTAATGGTTCCACTCTTCAATTTTTTTGTCTATAAACTTATTTGGATTGTCTGGCTGTTTACACCTATACAAAATAATAGCCTTGATATATGCGGCATTTATAACCACTTCTGTAAGTTGTTTCAAATATTATTTTTCTCAGTCCCATTGAGTTGTCGGTAAACACCTTTAAGATCTTTTGATTTTATATAAAACATATAAAACATGATATTCATAGATCCATGTTGCGGCACTGATTAATAGGTGTATCCATATCCAAGCCATGCAGATAGATCTGTGCTTTGAGCGATATCTATGAATAAGTGGTGTTTGATGAAGTAAAGAAAGTCAGGCATTGACCACAGTATAGATACTAAGCATCCATCAAAATAAGTCTTGATCTGACATAAACATCAGACATGAATATCCCAGGATTTGAGGCATAGGTTGTCCAAGACCCTTAGAAAAACTGCTCAAATAGTGATGCATTCAGGGACAATATACGGCATAACCAAGTAGTCAAATAGTTGCTTACAGAAATATCTGCTCAGTATGAGGCTTGAAACCTCCCCAGACTAGAAAAGTAGTTCTCCAGAAAATCGTAGAGAACAATAAAGTGAAGATCTTGGAGGTTTTCTCCATCCAAACAAAGAAATAAGGCCATCTAACTAGGTTTATAGAAGAAGCAAAAACCAACAGTCGTGAAATACAAAGATAGGAATTAAGAAGCAATATAAAAAACTGGAGAAATACTAGAGGCTAAAAAAAGAGCCAGAGAAGATGTGGAAAGTGAAGGCCAAAACAGTCCTAGCGGTAATAGGAGCACTAGGGGTTTCTAAACTTCTAAACTAGAAAAGTGGCTCTAATAGATTTCAGGAATAGCACCGAAAATCTCTAGTGAATAATAGAACTGCTAGGAACAGTAAAGATACTGTGCACAACCCTCAAAGCCCTTTGGCAGAGAATCCAAGATGATGATGACCAATTCACGGAGAGTGAAAAAGGATTTTACGTATATATATATTTTTTTAAAGAGTCCTCACCATTATTGGTTAAACTCGCTCCACTGGCTTGTCGCATTGGGCAATATGCCAGGGAGTCCCTTGGCGATAGAAATACAGGTGAGTCTCCAGCATCAACCCGATATATATATATATATATATATATAGGTATATATATAGAATGAAGCATCTAAACATTGGAGAGAGACCAGTAGAGAATTCACTAGGTCCACCGAAATAAGGATCTACGACATTAAACAGAATTCAAAACCTTTAAAATTTTAAAATCTTTTGAAATTTTTGTTGAGCGGTCGTTTCAAAAAATATTGTCGATTTTTGTGAATTATTAAATATTTTTGTGAATATTTTTGTGAATTATTTTTCATTTCCAGTCACAGTCCACCTAAGTCCTCTTAAACTTTTAATTTATTTTTTATCAAACGATTAAAATAAAATAAATTGAAGTTAAATCAATTAAATTAAGGAAATTATAAATCAGATCAATTAAACTGTATAAATAATATATATATATATATTTTTTTAAATTTGATTGCCTTTTAATTTTTTGTTTTTTTAAAATTTCATTGTCTATTTTATTATTTTCTTTAAATTTTATTTTTTGTCTTTGGCAGGAGTAAACCTACCATTATGGCAAAGAGTGGCTGCTGGGGGTCACCTGTATCTCTATTCCCAAGTGATTCTGTGGTGAAGGGTTCAGATATTTTTGACGACGTCCGCGCATATTCTTAGCCCGGTGGTATATGCGATAAGTGCACAATCCGAGCTTAAAGCGATCCCAAGACTGATAAATAAAATATGCAAGCCAGGGTAATTGCTCAAAACCTATCAATGGGGATAGGTGAGTAGGAAATGAAGGAAATGAAATGCTGGAGACTCACCTGTATTTCCTTTCCTCTGCACGTGCGGCGAGGTGTTCACCGTATCAACGTGGAACATCAGAACGCTTATGGACGTTGCCAAGCTTAGGTCCACTCTAATACCAAATGGCCAGGCAAAACATGACCCAGATCACTGCAAATGCGTTCTTCTGCTTGACGAAATCTTTATGGAGCCGTCGTGAAATAACCATAAAAACGAAAATCCGCTTCTGTATAGCTGTGATTCATTCGATCTTGTTATATGGTTCTGAGATATGGCCAATGAGAGTGGAGGATATCAAGAAAATATCTGTTTTTGACCACTTTTGTCTAGGGTATATATTACGGCTCCATCGAGCGGATAAAACATCAAAGATCGCAGCCATCTTTGTTCAAATACCACTTGCATAAATAATGTTTTTACAGTGCGCCGCCTTCGGTGGTCAGGGCACGTTCTCCGTCGTCCACCCCAAAGAATTGTCGTATATTTCGTTACTTGCTAAACCGTAGATGGTGTCAAAAGCGAGGTGGGCCAATCAAGATCTGGACTGATGCGGTCAGGAAAGATTTTGAATGTAAAGGACCAGCAATATATGGACTTAGACGATGGAAAAAGGAATGGCTTCTTTTACTGTCGACGATGGCATCAGACCGCGCCGCTTGGAAAGTCTTTCCCTTGTAATCGTTGGAATCATCCTAAACAGTAATGAACAGTAATGATGAGAGATGTTAGAAGAAGAAGAAGGAAGAGGATTCAAGCTATAGATTGTGGCAAGATTTTTCAGAAATAGTCTAAAAAATAGTGGCAAACAAGATGTGGAATGCAAACAGGAACAACACACAATGAAAGGCATAAACGAGTAGCTGGCATTATTTACAGAAATATCTAATTCTCTCGCAAGATGAGGAATTCTTCAGAAAATCGTGGAGAAAAATCATCAATGACTTTTCCATCCAGATATATAAACAAATGCTGGCCAGCCAACCAGATATTGTAGAGACAAGAATCAGAAATCAACACTGGTGATAGATGTAGCAATACCAAGTGACAGAAACATTAGGAAAGAATAGGAGAAGTTAGAAGTTACCAGGTGCCGAAAGAAGAAGTGGTGTAGGAAGTAAAGGCAAAAGTAGTCCCAGTGATAACTGGAGCATTTAGAAATGTAACCCTAAAATAGAAAAATGTCTTCAACAAATACCAGAATAAGAGATCTTTGTCAAGAAGAGCGTATGCTAGGAACACTGCGAGATTGCATGGAACTCTCAAGCTCCCAGGTTTCTAGCGAGATGATTTATACCATCTTCTACCACTTATACCAGGAGATGAAAAAGAGATTATATAAACATATATATATATATATATATATGCGTCCATATATATGTGCGGTTTTGATTTTGCATTTCTGCAAAGATGATATTTTATATATATTATAAAGTAAATGAATTTCAATACATCATCTTGCCGAAATACGGCTTCAAATACTTTTTAGACCATTTTTTTAAGTTTCAAAGAATTTTCAAAAAAATGCCTAGTTTTATCCTAAAATAGTTTTAGATTACATGTTAGTGCATGCAGGTTTTATAGCGACATTTTTTTAAAAATTATTCTTCCTTTAACGATTATTCGAGCAACAATAAAAAAAATTGAATCTAAGCAAAAGTGGAATTCTGAATAAAAATATTCGAAAATAGCGAAAAAATGTTCTTTTATTTTTATTTTCCAATATTTTGAGAATGAATGTTTTTATTAAATAAAAATGGAAATTATAAATTATTATTGACATATTTTTTTTTAAAACCCTACCATTCTTGAAGAAAAAGCATAAAGAAATGGCCTTGCGTAGGTTTCGAAAAGCTAGTTTCGAAAAGCTATAACTGGATGCTTCAAGCATCCAAGATTGTGACAAAATGATTGATATGAACTTTTTTGGCTTTAATAGTTTTTTGCAGAAGTACGAAATGTATTTTAAATTTTTTATTTGCAAGAAGTTTTACTTTCAATCTCCTTTTGACCTATCGATTTCCAGTTTTTTTCACAATCTAATATTCCGACCTTTGTCGGTTTTCTATTGCGATGAATTGCAAAAGAGTTTTTATATTATATATTTTTTATTCTTATGGCTTTTAATTTCGGTTTAATTTATATGAAAGCTTTTTTTAAATTATTAAACAATTTTTTCGATTTTGTTATTTGCATTTTTTTTCGAATTTCTTAAATTATTTTTTACTTCGTAAAATCAATTTGTGAAAATTTCCAATCAAAATATCACACTCATGTTCCATTTACCGGAAACTTGGCCAAATGTGCATTGCCCAGATTATCGTTTCAAGTTTGTCTCTGCTCCTTACAGAAGTAATTAGATGATCTGGGTGGTGCAATGCCAAATGAAGCCTAGTCTATTGCAGAATTGTCTCATCAATAGCAAATTTAACAAGAAATAGAAAGTGTGAATACTTACTTGCGGTCAATTTATTAACAAATGTGAATTTATTTTTCGAAATTTTGAATCCTAAAAATTTTCATAATTGAATGAGATCGTTAGGTTTAAAAAATAAAGAACAAGAGACAGATATTATCCTCGGTAGAAGGGCATTCATGCACCACACACGCTCTCTTCTCTTTACAGTCTAAATTGATTATAACAGACTTCTGCTTGTTGATGTTCTGAAAATTTGAAATCATTCTTCAATAAAATTTTCTAATTAGTCGCCAAAGCAGCCAAAAGTTCCAATATTAAGAATATTTCCCTATATAAATAATAGTTATTTCAGAAAAATATTTCAATACTGAATAGTAATTATTTATTATTATTTACTAAATAGTAATTATTTATATTATTTCATCAACTTTTTTTATTATTTTATTAATTATTATTTATTATTTTATTGATGAAATTAATTTATTTCATCGACAAATTATTTTATGGAGAATTATGTAGAAAAAATGTTCCAGAATGTTCCGTAAAAATGACTGCGGTCTAATAATCTTCAGATAATAAAAATAGTTTTAAAAAATAATTTGGTTTTCATCCTACTGCGTGGTTTTTGAATTATAAGAGGGCGTTTTTCGTTTTTTTTAAACCAAATTTTACGACTTTTTTCCTATTTCAGCTCATTGTACCATTAGTGGTTGTATGATAAGATTTCCATTAACTTAGCACATAATGGATATACGATAACTCACTCGACTTGGATTTATCAGTGATTTTGAGTTTTTTTTAATCAGATTTTTTATTCTTCTTTCGAGATTTGCTGTGATTATCTGCCGCTTTCCCAATGTTTTCTATCCAATTGCTTGGATTTAATCGTAATATCGAACTGATTTATCTTTTTCTTTCACTTAAATTTGCAATTTTATTTCTTCAGTCAAAATAATGATGTAAAAATGTAATAATGTAAAAATAATGTAAAGATAATAACGTAAAATAATAATGTAAAAATATTTATATAGATTGCAAAGATAAATTTAATAAATCTTAAAATGTCAAGAGAATGGTAATTTTAAAAAAACTGAGAATTTCCTGAAGAATCTAAACTAAAACCTTAAACTTTTTTTTTCGCTCGTTTAAGGATTTTCTTCATTTTTTTTTTTTGTTTTCTATTGATGCTTACTTAATTGTTAAATAATTTCGAAAGTAAAACTTTTAAAGATTTTAGATTTTTTTCAAGTCCCTTATTTCTTGACGATTATATTTAGATGATTTGCAATATACAACTACACTTTTATAGGTAATAATTTCGTTTATATTTTACCCACTGCTTTTTTTCTTGAATTTCTATTTTTTGACGAAATATGCAAATTTCAGAATTAGAAAAATGGCGAAAAAAGTGGTAATATAAAAATTTTTGGGATAAATTAAATCTTTTCAAATCCTGTTTTCGAAGACTTTGTTTGGCTGTTATAAAGGATTATTACGATTCTTGCTTCCTGATGGCAGTAAACTTATCAAATTCAAATGACTCTTACGACTTAGCCTTACTCGTTCTTCTTCTATCTCCAAAGGGCTCTCTGGAGAAAAAATAGCGTCCCGAGATGCACAGGCAAACTAGGAAACTGGGAAAAGAAGACTGCAATTAATCGAATCGTTTTTTATTTAGTTCGCTTTCGTTATTCGATCTTTATTAAGAAAAAGTAGATAACTTAATGATTTTTTTAGATCTTTTATTGATGTTTTCTGCTTGAAGATTTCTTTATGTGAATGGGAAATGCACTTGCATCTCGACGAAATAATTTGTCGAAAGCGGAACGCGCAATAAGCGATAATGATTCGTTATTTCCTCCATCACCTGTAAATAATTCTTCTTTCACGGTTACGTTTCGGATTTTACTCTTTGCCGTTTTTACATCACAACTACAACCTTTATTAATTAAATTATTCGCTTGAATGATCGCATAAAGCGACAATGGACTTCAGTTTGTTAGCCTTCTTTGCTCCTTATTAATTAGCAAAATCTACATATATTTTCAATATTCACATATGCATACAAGTTTTATCAGTTATTTCGTATTTACTTTCACGATTTCAAAATATTAATCTTTTAGGTTGATTTTAAATATTCCACTGAGCTTTTTTTTCGTTTCACTTCCTGTGAATATTCTTTTTTTTGTTTTTATTTAGATACAGAAAGAATCAAGGAAATAATTAGAAAACAGTATACTATACAAAAAAACCAGACGCTTATATATAATAATATATAATAATAAATCAAAAAAAATGATGTAAAAGATAATGTTCGTTACTTAATGAAATATTATTTTTGATGGCAGAAATGAAACCTATCATTAAAAATAGGTGCGGCGGTGACTCACTTATGTCGTCGCCAAACGCCGAAAATTTTTGACTCTACTTATAGCCAGCAGAGTTTTAGATATTTCGGAATATTTCCATTTTCAACCTGATATCCATTAAAATTATATAGAATAATGGAGTTAAAAAAATTCTTAAAATTACTAGTATCATCGCGACTCGCTTTATAAATTTCCTCAAATTTTGATAAAAACCAATTTATTAATTTTAATTTTTAATGGATATATTATCCTTTTTAAAAGTAATGAAGTGCGATATTAACATTTTCGTCTAAACGCACGACTTCTCAAAAAGCAAATTAAAAATTTGAGGAAATTCATCAACTTTAATTCATGATTTATTTATTTATTTATTGCCTTACTTAGCAATTAGCTTATCAGATAAGTGATGAATTATGTTTTCACGTTTTTTTCACGTATTTGGATCTATGCATTTTGGAAATTGAAAAAGGTATTGCACATGTAAAGCATAGAAGATATGTTGCCTAGGTGAAAGCTTTTTTGCAGATTACATGTCATATTTAAACAATTCATCTATTTTTTTTTTCTAAAATCTATTTGCTAATATTAATATTTTACTGAACATGAGGCTGTTCAGCTGCAAATCGTTTTATTTACAAAAATAATTTCATAATTTTTTTATTAAATTTTCTTGAAAAGGTCTAAAAAAAATAAAAAAAATTAAAATCGATGAAAATGAATCTTCTTAACCATTTGCTAGAAAACCATGGAGATATATTAATGAAACTTTGAATCGTATGGTGGGGTGGAAATAATCTTAAGTCACCTAATAAACGTTCTAAATGATTGTTTTTATCTGAAATTATGAATGATTTTTTGAAATCTAACTTTCATTCCACGTTATTCATAACTTAATTCAATTTTGTATCACTTGTAAATATCACTTTATCAAATATTAAATAAAATTTTTTCACTAATAGCTGCCATCCATCTAATAATAATGACGGTCGCTATACAACTGTTTTCACTATTGTTTCATTTAATTACATGAAATCTGATTGTCTTTGCTTGTTTTCGCTTCATTACCTAATACATATTGGAGAATTTTTTTTCTTTAAATCTTATTGTAAAATAAATATATAGTTTAAAATTTAAGACAAATGTATAGTTTTGGTTAGAATGAATAACAACTGGGAAAAACTGCGATTATTTGATGATGTAGAAGGGGTTTTGGATCAATTTTCAATAAATTGAGGTCGTTTATATCGGAAATTTCAGCAATTATGAGTAAAAAACTTATTAAAATTCTAAAAAAATGGTCATGATCATAGGAATATTACCGTTGAAGCCTTCAAGCACTGGAATAATGAATTTTTGTTTAAAGCACAAAGAACAGAATCCAGAAGAAGATAGAGATCGAGCTCTGGAAATAAATCGCGTTCCTGATCTAGCATCGAAATCGAACCATCGTCCTCTTGTTGATTCATGGAAAAACAAACGAGTTTGTTCAACCTTTTGAGCCTTTAGCTGATTGAAATTTTTTTTTCATTGAAAAATTACCTATAATTTTGTAGAAATGAAAATTTTATACACATATTATAGCTGCAACGTTTTGGAAAGAGAGCAGAAACTTTTCATAGCGGTGCGTACCAACAAAGAATTAATTTCCAAGATTCCTCTGGAAGCTCGGTTGTTCGAAGTTTTGATGACTGTGGTCATAGTGGCATCGAAGTTATCCTCAAACCACTTAAAGATCATGTGCGATCTCATTCACCATTAAAACAAATAAAAATTTATTCGTTTCGTTCGATACCTTCAGATGATGAAGTATTATCTACTGAAGTAAGCTTCTGCTTCTCTTTTTAAAAAAATTTTAGATCCAAAATGAATCCATTAGTCATGAAAAGCGTTAAAGGTTAAATGTTGATTGATAAAAAAATTTAAAGAAAACCGCAGAATGAATTTTTTTTACAGAATTTCATTCCCATAACCCACTAATGTGAGATTTTATTTCGTTTCCAATCAAATTTTCAGATTCAAATTTTGAATTTTCATTGCTTTTATTCATTTTTGTGATTTTTTTGGTATTAGGAGACTGTTTTGATAAAATCAAATTTTGCTTTTTTATTGACTGCCTTTGCTATCTGAAAAATTGCAATTAGTTCGTAAACGATAAATTTGCATAAAAGGAAAGAGGGATTTTTCAAATAATTAATCCAATGTAAATTGCGAAGAGACTCCGAGTGGCATTTTTTGAGGCCATTTGTTTGCTTCGGAACTATCATATGAGATTATCAAAATGAACCAAAAATTGAATGAAAAATATTGCGGTTAGCCTTCACATTCATTTAAAATAAAAATCCTTTTTAGCAACAGCAATTAATTCGTTCATCATGGCACTCAGTGGTACTTAAATTGGATGCCATGAGGCAAACATTTGGTTGGCTTGTTTTTTGTCGAGTATTTACTAAAGCACCTCAATTATTAGAAGCTTTTCAAGCTAATGAATATGAATTAATCGACGAGGCACCATCTGATCATTTATTACGTCGACATACAAAGTTATTTACTGAAGTCGTTGATTTAACGGTACTGTTTTCAAAATTTTTCTCTTTTTTTCAAAATTTTCTGGAATTTTTACTTAAGAAGATAAATTAAGGGAATGGTTAAATAGAATGAGGATTTAAAGTCTACGAGGTGTTAACTAACTCTGGCTGGATTTAAAACTATTAAAACTAATCGATTTTTCGAGCCCAGAAATGATGTTGATTCGAGTTTTATCCAAGTTTCTAGCGATTTCAATTGCTAAAAGGACAGAATGGCCACATATTGCTTCAAATGAGATTAGGCACCATGTTTTGGTTCATGTCCTGAAATAAATTCCTCGTGAATGCCGTGGAACCATTTTCGTTTTCAGTTGACTCTTTTCTAAAAGTTTTCCATCCTAACAGACAGTGGGACCAACAAAATGGTGGTGATATAGAAGGAGAAATTCGATTCACCATAACTGATTTATAATTTATAAACTGGTTTATAATTGATTTCATTAAAATTAGCAGTGGATACATTCTTATAGAACCATAGTATGACTTCAAATAACTTGTGTTTCGCAATGACTTCTCATTATGTTGAGATCTGATTATTTTCATTCGGTGGCTGGCATAACATATGCACATAAACTGCGTTATTACAATGCAAACAGTACACATAGTGCCGGAAAAAATAACCTAAAACACCGGATACACTAACGATATACGTGACTATATTATTCGTGTAAAATCTAATGATGCAATTTTTCTTGAAATTGACGAATAACTTGCTTATGGAAAAAAAAGGAAGCAAAGCTCAGAAGTGAACAGCAGTGAAGTGTCCTCGAAAGATTTTCCAACAAAGAATTTGGAAATTTTTCGAGAAATTCCTAATACGGATCCACAAGCGGAAAGATATCAAATTTTACTAAGTAGAATTCGTTGCTACAACTATTTATGTACCGAAAATAAGAAAAGATGGGCGGCTTATCCTAAATTCTGGAATTACCTGAAGAAAAATTTAAAATTCTTTAAATTTAAAATTCTAGCATTCTTTTTAACCGTTTCTATGGAAAACAATTCTTTGCAAATTTATTTAATAATAATACCTATTAATATCCGTGGGTTATATACTGCACTCGATTCAGTTAAAATCCATTATAATTGTACCTCAATTAACTTTACCTTTTATAATAATTGTACCTATTAATTGTACCTTTTAATTGAGCTCTGAATAAATATTACAATTCCGAGGCAATTATCAATGCCATGCTAGGTATTATTACAAACCGAAATTTCAGAGAAAGGAATTAATAGATAACTGAGTGATTAATAATCCTTCGCATTTAATTGTTCATATTTTCCAACTTTTTTTTTTAACTTTTTTTTACCTTTCTTTAGTTCAAATATTTCAAACACAAATCAGTGATTTGTGTGAAATATAAAATATTTCATTGATAAATAAATTAATGGATCGATTTAGATTCCCAAAACGTAAATCGAGGAAAAAATTCATCGGCTTTTTAAGGGAATAAAGGCCCATTGCAAAAAAAACTTCGTTTATGAAAATTTATTGGCAATTTTATTCGATAAATAAATAACAGAAATATTAGTGAATTTTTATCCCATTTGTCCTAATTACAGGTGCGTAATATTAATGACATCGAAACTGGCATAGCTCCGACTTTATTTACCTATGGACAAAGGCATTATACGTTTACTGTTAGTCTATCTTTAGTTCCTTTTGGCATTTCGCTCGATTTTTTTCTTTCTTCCTTCGTAATATCAGCTAATGGAAAAAGTGCACGAAAAATGAGGCATTTTCACCACCACCACTGTCGATTCATCTTCGAAGTTAACGAATAGTTGTCCATTTTTCGACACATATTTCAATCCTCAGTCTTTTAACTATTATGAATTCTAAGTTTTATTATAGTTTTTGACACGTCTCTATTGCTTGTTCTTTTTCGAAACAAATAAATTCTGTGTTTTTTATTGAAAATTTTTTCAGCATTCGAAATTCTTCAATGAAAAAAATATTCGGCTTTTTTGTAGTGAAGCGGTTGGTACTATTTTCGACTTATTACAAGATGACATGGAATCGACATGTCTGGGCGCATGGATCGCATTAATGCGATATATGGGAAATAAATTACTGGAGGGCTTTCAATATGAACACCTCAATAATACGAAGAAACTTGCAATCAGTACCACTGACCACAAAATTTTTATTTTTTGATTCATCTTTTTTACGCGAAAACTTTTTTCCAAAAATACAAAAAAGACTTTTCTTCCATGAAAAAATTCGCAATCAAAATATCTCGCTCAACTAATAAATGAATAATTTGAATTTCCTTATATTTTCTTTAAAACATTTTACAAATATTTATATAGATTATATTATTTTATAATTATAAACAACATATTTCGTGTGTTTATAATGAATTTGTTGTATAATGAAAATTAATTATGAATAACGTCGCCGCCGAAAAATATTTCTCTTTATCGATGTAATTAATATGTAAATTTATATTTTTCATAAAGACGCAAAATCTGATAAAATATGAAAATAAATATTTGGTGCAGCTGAATAATCTGTGAAAATGAAATTTTGGCGTGAATTTCTAAGCACCAAATCAAATTTTGGCACATTTTATCACAATAAACAATAATTTATCAAACAAATCAAACAATAAAAACAATAAATCAATTCACAACAAATGAAGAAGCAACTGAAACCGATGTATCCACGAGTAATAATTTGCCATTTTCAATACAATATATTTAGATAATAGAATACAATAAACAGTGGGAGGTATTTCGAATTAAACTCACTCAAATTATCTCTAATGAAAATCTATGAAAAAATAGATTCATAACTGATTGTTTACAACTGACTAGGAAGAAAAGTCGAATGGAAAAAAGGTAAAGAATTTAAGAAATTTAGCAATATCTAATTTTAAGACTAAGAAAATTATGGCGTACAGGCAAAAGAGATGTTTAAAAAGGTATTTGTGCAAAGAAATGGAAATGTACTGTAACTGTACTGTAAATTTAAATGTACTGAAAATGTACCTATTGCATCAAATCAATATAATTATTTTATACAAAAATATTTTTAGTCTTTCACTCAGCACGGAGTGCTTTACGTGGACGTGCAGTTGCCGTTTTTGGAGATTTTGCTGAAAACTATCTTTATTAAAAAAAATAAATAAATTAGCATTTTCTACATTAATTCAATGATTCTGATTTGAAAATAGAAAATCGCATAAAATTTTATAAAAATTTTATTACATTGTTTGATAACTTCTCGAGGAATCCACTCGAAGTCAACTTCATTCTTATTTGTTCCCATTTCAATGTACTGAGAATGTTTGGTCTTTGCCATACCATGTTTACGTGTAAGCTTAAATTAAGTTCAAATTTTGTATTTCACTCGCTCTTTGTCAAAACCCTTTCCTAATCCAAACAATATTGACGAAAGATAACGAATTTAATTTTCTAATTTTGATTTCATGAAATTCATTAACTTTCCTATAGCAAGATAATATCAAAAAGAAATAGAAAAAATACTTTCGACAAAAAGTGTTGACCAGCAAGTAATGTTAGAACTACCACGGCAGCGAAGATTATATAAAGAAATCCTGTTTCAGTATTGAAACTTGTGTCATCTTCAGTGATCACTACAGTTTCATTGAAAATTGTGCTGACAAATGAGGTTCCCTCGGAATCTTCATAATTTAATTCAACAACAAGACCAACTGGGCGTCCTGCATATTGTTCTGATGCGAAAAAAGCATAATCGAATGTTGCCTCTTGTTTTGGTGCGACTACTCGATTATACAGCATCTTAGTAAACTGAAAAAGCATATTCATTAAAATTCCTCTTAATACACAATCAAACATATCAGACATCTATATATTTGTCGGCCGCCTTCCTGGGTTGAGAAGATACTAAACACCATAGTGAAAATCTGAATTGAAAGAGTACGACAAGGGCGCATATTGGGATCTGAATTCAATATTTGTAAATTTGAGAAAATAGAACGTTTTTGGACTATCTTTCCAGCTCAACCTAACCTATTAATTCTAAAAATAAATTTTTAAACGTATCTCCAAAATAAAACATACTTAAATTATCTCAGCTGTTTTCTTTATTTTGTCTAATTCATTTTAATTCTAAGAAAAAATATTTAATTTAAAAAAAATATTTTAATTTTTTTCTCAGTTTTCCACTCACCATCGCTATAGTGAGCCTTTCATTAGTTTCATATATTAAACTATTTTTAACTGAACTGACAACAAATTAACATACATTTTGAATGCGATACTTGAAATCTTGAGGATAGCGAAAAGAAGCCTCACAAGAAGAAAATATGAAATCGCGCTCTCCTCGATTCTGCGCTCCAAACAAAAATTTGACCGGCTTGCCTCCAGGGAATTCTAAATCACAGAAGTCCTGACCTCAACTCTCCGACAATGTAAATTTTTTATAGGATGTAAATATAGAATAAGATTAAAAATATTACAATGTAAATGTTTAGAGGGAAAAATGAAGTCAACAATCTGAACTGATAGAAAACGATTCATATTTCAAGTAAAATAAAAGAAAAAATCCACTCATGAACCTTTTGAATTTTCAGGTTGTATAAATAGATGAACCAAGAAGACATCAGGCGACGGTCCAATTTTCGGTGCTTCTTCTTCTTGTTTTGACTCCTAAAAACAATAATCAGAGAATGAAAAAAAATAAATTAATGCATTAAAAAAGTGTGCTAAAAATCGCATACATAAAAAAATTATGGAAATAGATAACTGTTTCAGAAGCTGCAATGTTCGCGCTGTCCTGTTCTTGACTGATTTCTTCAATCTCTTCTTCCACTTCACCATCAGCATCATCAGCATAATCGCTAGCGCTGACGGCTGTTAAACATTAAATGCATAAAACTTTACAAAAGGCACCTTTAACTACCTTATGCAAAGCAAAATTCAAACGAGGAAAATCGAAAAAATATAAAAATATAAAAAAGATAAATATAAAGAATAAATATAAAAAACATCGAAAAAAAGAAAAAAATGTTTCAGCAAAAAGACTTGTTTTAAGAATTAACAATATACAATACGAATAAAATAATAAAAAAATTTCAGTTCTATTATGAATTATTACAATTATGGATTACAAAAAAACATTTAAGTAGCTCTGACCGAAAGAAAAGCTATTTACTTCAAAATTCGAAACAAAAAGCCTGGATAACCTGGAACGCATAGCAGTCTCTAGATAATTTGAAAGCCACAAACATATTATTCCTATTTGATATGCGAACACTAGACTATTTTGGCTTTAAAATGGCGCTTATTAAATAACAGAGTTCAGAAGATTTTTGGAAAAATTCATTTGGAGCATGATTTACAAGAAAAATTGGAAAGAAATCGAAAATTGAGTAGTATAAAAGCAAAAAACGACAAGAAACTTACAAGAAGACATGACGAGAAGCCCCAAAATTCCAAACAACGAACAACGAAACATCATTTAAAACTGAAATGAAAAGTCATTGAGAAAAAACTACTAAGTATATAGGCGGCCATAAACTGAAAAAATTATATTGAAAATTTTGAGGAGTAAAAAAATAATAAATAATAATAAATAATAAATAAAAAATAATAAATAAAAAAATAATAAAATTTTCTCTTTGGCATTTTACATTAAAGGAATAAAAAAACATCGGACACACTGGTTATCTGCTTCTGCAGCTGCCAATTTTCTGTGGGCCAGATAACCGAAGAAAGCCAAAGTGCCGAAAACAGCCAATGATAATTTTAACAACATGTCTGATATAGCTTTATTTAATTTCAAATCGAAATCTAGTGAAAACTTTGAAAATATTTGTTTTTTTTCAGTGAAATGGGCCTCAGTAAATTATTTAGTGCTTCTGCAACAAAACAGTTTAAATATTTAAAAATATTTTATATCATGAAAAAGACAGATAAAACAAAAACTTGAATAAAGAAGCACGTTGCTTGAAAATATGAATGATCCATGAGATTAGAGGATATTTATGTATATAACACTGAATGTACACAGCAACCTGGGAATTTCCTTTCAATATCTCCAAAGCAGCTGAGATGATACAAAAAATTATGAATGAACTGCGGTAATCAATTCTAAGTATCCACCATATCCTCCACTTGAAGATGCGAATAAATTCCTCATAACAATTCCTATAACCACCATAAAAGAAACCAATGAACTGGTGTGCGCCACTTAGAATCAAAAAAAATGGCAATGGACGCCGCTCCCGAAAAAGGCTGGAGAATAAGGTCAAAGCATAACGTAAAGTAGTTAAGAACTACAGAAGGGTGTGGAAATCCAGGAAAAGATTCGGCTACGGAAAAATATAAAGAGTACATTCCATCAGAAACTAATATAACAAAGAACCACACCGCTACCCATTAAGTTAAGGTGATAAGAAAAGAGAAGCTAAAAAAAATGCTATTTTCCAAAGAACCTACTGGATGAATTTATGAAAAAGATGACCAATGCAAAGTGGCTGTGAGGCCTGAGAATAAGCTACAGCAGTCTACCAAAATCTCCCAAAACAGGAACTAATCACAACAGTAGATATTCAATAATTAAAAATATGAAAAGCTGGACAAAACCTAAATGACCCACACCTAATAACTAAAAAGCTATCCATGAATGAAAGAAAAATGAACCAGCAGTGGATGAAAGAAGAATGAATGAATGAAAATTAATGATCATGAAAAACCCTAACAGGAAGCAACACCGCATAACTATCGAAAAATAACTTGCCCTCCGATCAGTGATCAAATGACAAAACCATATGAGTTTCATATCATTTTCTGAGTACAAAAAGAGTACTGGTAACTATAGCAAAGGCTCAAAAGCACAACTGCTCATTGAAAGATAATCTAAATACGGATCGAATTTGGGAAAGCCTAAAGATTCATCAACAGACGTTCCTAGAGAAATTCCAAGAGAAGTGGCATTATGGAAAGCGACATTTGAAGACAACTTAAAAGACAGCTTGCACAAGTGACTATCAAATTACACCAAATATTAAGGCGATGATGCATTGATCCTGCTATTATTCCGCATAGGCCCAAGCCCTCAAAGCCAGATAATTACAAGAAGTGTATAAAAACACAAGTTCAAGAGCGAAACTACCATCAGCCAGCTTCGCTACTTGGATGACATCAAGTTAAGCTAGAAAAAAACTAGGGAAAGAGGTACTAAAAATGTGGAAAGTGAAGGCTAAAGAAGTTCGAATAATGGCAGGATCACACTGAGGGCCTAAACTGGAAAAGTGTAGGTAAATTCCGGGAGCAACAGATCTCTGCCTCAAAAGAGTAGGATATAAAAGATAGCTAAGATACTGGGCAGAACCCTCACTCGGCTTCACGTCTCTGAATTTTCGGTAGTGAGCGGATCAAGATCGATCGGTTGAGAGCTTATAAAATATTTATTATCGATTATCCATTATTATTAAATATTAATATTATTTATTATTTATACATTTATATATTTATTATTTATGCAATATTTCTGGAAGCCTATACGATTCAACATCTCTCAAAATAAGTTTTTTTTCTTAAATTTGATTTTTTTCCTTTAATTTTTTTCATCTACTGGGGATCCACCTCCAACTCTATCCCCAAATGATGAAAGGATTCGACTTGCATGACACTCTCTCCTCCAAGCCTGCTGTAAATACGACAAGTATACAAGTACCTGGGCGTAAAATGATCACAAAGAGTGTGAATAAAGTATGCTCGCAAAGCAGGATAATTGCTCGAAACAAGTCAAGGGGAACGGCTTCTGTACGCCAGTTAACCATAGTAGCGTGGAGTCAGAACGCTTATGGACGTTGCAAGCCAAACGATTACCATCCACATTCTTTCTAAATATCGTGTGGATGCTTGTCGGAAGTCCGTCCTCTCACTTCGAGTTTCAACAAATTATTAAACTCCCAGCAGAATATTGGCTTTATCATTGTGATGTCTTGGATAACTCGGAGCAAAATGGCGTAATGATTATCATATCTGAAAGGGCCCACTCCGCTTTGAGTGGAAAACAAACGAATGATATCCACCCGCTTTATCTGCAGATGACCGTAATAAGGATAAATTCTATGCATAATTTGCTTATTTTGATCATAATCGGGACAGAAGTTCTACTTACTGGACGCTTCGAAGAATTACAATGATAGTAGCTTAGTGCGGCAAAAATTAGAATGATATGCCCTTAGAAATGAAGATGGGGACTCGATTAGGCGGCAAAAGGGAACTATTATACCTCCTTAATAAAGCAAGTATAACTCAGAGAATAGAAATAATATGGGATAATGATATACCTGTTACGGACATTAAGGGTTGCTTCATAAGATGGAAGGAATTTTTTGAGGCCAAACTTAACACAACTGCAAACCGCTAACAGAAGAGGAAATAATTATCCATAAGCTTAAGACCAATAAAACTGGCTGAATTCTTCGAATGTTCAAACTCCATCGTCCTTCATAACGCGCCTTCAATAAATGTATTCTCTGGTATGGAAAAAAGAAATAATACCAGACGACTGGAGCAAAACAATTCTGTTCCCAATTCCTAGGAAAGGTAAAAGAACATTAGAATCAACCTAATAAAAACGGTAAAAATTTTTGCTTCACTTCTACTGAATAAACTTAAAAATGCCTCAGTGGGATTGCCCAATTCACAGCAAACTTGTCCAAAAATCCGGGTGATGCTAGCGATTCCTTTGTATTTCTATCACCAAGGGGACTCCCTGGCATATTTATCAAGTGCCAATGAAGTGAGTCTAACCTGTAATGATAATGGTAAGAGTCTTAAAAAAGAAAAATCTGGAGGGATATATGGAAGTACAAGATAGCAGGATGACCAAGCTGGATTTAGGCCGAGGAGCGGTCGTGTTGATCAAATATTCAAGAATATATAAGAAGGGATGTTGCAACATCGCTTCAGATATCCGCGTCCTTATGTGTTTCATCGACGCTGCTTTGGATTCAATTGATAGAACTTTGGAGGGTGATGAAACATGATGGTGTTCCAGAGATCGTTCGACTCATAAAGACATTTTATCAGCGTATGTCGGATCTATTTATATGGGGAATTTGCAGACTCCTCTCCCGACGGTATTCAACTACACGATAAACTGGATAATGTATATCGCTTGTCGGCATTCTGGAGCACTGTGTCACAGACTTTCAATACGCTGATGATGATTTTGCAGATAGTACAAATAATGCTAAACAATGTTTAAATAACTGCAGTGAGATTTGCACTCAGAGTCAACGTAAGAAGTTGTACAGAAATTATTCTATCAATTCATTGCCGGTTGAAGAAATGCGCGATTTTAAATATCTCGGATCCACTCTAATCCCAAATATCCAGGCAAAAGACGAAATTACAACCGGAATAATGGTAGCTGGAAATTCCGATCAACAAAGGCTTTGTGGAACCGTCGCCATAAAAACGAAAGCTCGCCTAGTTGTAGTTCGCTCGATGCTACAATGGCTGTAAGACATAGTCAATGAAAATGGATATTAAGAAATGGATACTATCTGCCTTTGACCATATATTCGACGGATCCGTCGTGCGGATAAAAATATCATATGATCGCACCCACCTTCGTTCAAATACCACTTATGTTAATAATGTAATCACAGAGGTCGCCTTCGCTGGTTAGGGCACGTTCTCTGTCGTCCACCACTGGAGTTGACGCATATTTCGTTACTTGCTAAACCGTATGATGGTTGGCGTCAAAAGCGAAGAGGGGCAGTCAAAACCTGGACTGATACAGTCAGGAAAGATTTTGAACGTAAAGGAGGGCTAGCGATATATGGACTTAGACGGCGGAAAAAAGAATGGCTCCTATTACTACCAGCAACCAGCGATGGCATCGCACAGCTTGGAAACGTATTACCCTTGTACTCAGCTAACCTGACCAGTATTGGTGAGATTGGTGAGATGTGAGATGGTGAGAAGAAAAAGGATATACATTAAAATGGCATAATGGCATTAATATAATATAATTATAAATGTATTAATACCAAAATGAAAATTTCATAGATATTACGCCGGAGAGAAGCTATCGCTACTCCTATCCTCAAAAGGCTCTTTGATGAAGGGATCAGCAAGTAAAGTCAGCCAAACGAGGAATATTGAACGATGTTGGAAAAAAATAGAAAATAGTATTGATGGATAATATATTATTAATATTAGGAAATAAATGGTATACGTTCATTTCAAATGAGATTACAATATTTAATATTGTTATAATTAATTTTTATTATATTATTATTATAATTAATTTAATCAGCAATATTTTAAAAGATTTCTAGCCACAGCGAATAAGAAATTATATCAAATAAATAAAATGATGAGGCACGGAAAGATTTTCCAGAAATAAAATAAAAAGTGAACAAGGTTGAATTATACTTCTTGACTATTTCTTCATGTCCTAGCCTCAACCAGAATACCTCAACCAGAATAACGGCAGCAAGGAATATGTTCTCCTAGTTTTTTTCCCATATAAGTACATCGAATGAACATCCGTTTAATTTAATTAATGTATTTAATCAAACAAAAATAATAATAACGATAAAATTAATAAAAAACTAATATTAAAACAAAATTAATAATCATAAAATAAATAAAGTAATCACTTGTAAAAATTTAAATTATTTTATGTAAATATAAATTCGAAAGGATTCGATCTTCCTAATCTTTTTATGAATGGTAACATAATCAGACGAGTCTCACATGTTTCCGATCTTGGCATAATCATGGATGAAAACCCTCGATCTTCACAGACCATAGTGAAGAAAAAAAATCCTCTAAATTTTACTTTTCGTTCGTTTAAAAATAGAACTGAAGGTTTTCTTATCAAAATGTACAAAGCGTTCGTTCGGCCTCTTTTTGACTACAGCACTACTTGTTACTCCACGAGATACCGCAAGGAAAATAAATGGATTCCAGAAATATTTTATACGTCGCATCTCTCCTAATAAGAATTTTAATTGTATTAAATATTTAAATTATTATTTAAATAATAATTAATTACACAACTTCAACAATACAACCTGGGTCCCCTCTCAATTCGTCGAATTAAACAAGGTTTACTTATACTCATAAAATTCTATATGGTATGGTAAATTAGATTAGTCAAAATATTACAATTTTAGGTTAAATTTGAATCCAGCAAGGTCTCATCGGCTAAAATCACTTAAAACCCTTATGCGGAACTAAATTAAGGACTCATAGTTTCTTTATTCGTACTGTTAATTCCTGGAATAAACTACCGAACGATATAGCTTGTGCGCCGTAGTTTCGTTATTAATATATTCGTTCCTTAGCTATCTCTAAAAAAAGATTGGATAATTTTATTTATAATATTATTTAAAAAGTTCATCATGCAGGAAATTTGAAATCTTGATTTTTTACCATTCGATAAATAATACATTCACTTCGAACTGTACTATTTTAAAACTTCTCTTTACTTTTTATCATATTTTCTTTTTCATTATTTGCTATTTTAACTGTTATTATTAATAAAAGCACATGGCGCTTGCTACCCTGCTTGGTTGGTCTTCAATAAATAAATAAATAAATATATAAGTGGAACGAATATATTTAATCGAACATGAATAACAAATTAAAATTTATATTTTTTATATTTATATTTTTATATTTCCTCTTCATTAATATTTTATCACATTTTCTTTTTTTTACATTTTTATATTTTATATATTTGTTTTTGTTTAAATTTATAATTTTATACATTTTCTATAGTAAATGCACTCACCACTACTGGTTCACTGATTTGTTTAAATACTAAACAAATGCGCTAAGGAGTCTCTTGGCAACAGAAGTACCACGTAAGTCATTATCATCACCCTGATTTTCCTGTCGGGAACCTCGACGCTTCTAATTGGCGACAACCCACTGAGGTATTCTATTCCTTTGTTTTCTCCTTTAGGCGACACTGTCGCCCGACAAAGTGTCGGTGGATTGAAAATATATAGAAATCCACACCTCGAATGAAAGTTATTTCAAAAATATTCAATAGAGCTATCGATAATGATAAGTAAGTGATCCCACCATTTCCTGCTAAAGCTCGCTCCACTGGCCATTGGTAAGGTAATAATTTTTAATCAACGAGTCCGGGTGGGTCCCGAATTTCCCAGAAAGACAGATTTACCTCTGAAGAAAGACGGATTCTAAAGCTACCATCAAAGATTAATTATATATTAATTTTGATTTTATTAATTTTACATTGATTAATTGAAATAATCTTTTGAAATATATATTCCACATGACGGTATGCGTCAAAATTGTAATTTTTGACTAAACGATAAACGCACATCGAGAATTGGGTTACGGCTATGGATCACCGTGTGTCCAAGATGGCCTAAATCAGTCAGGAGCACAGTACCATGGATCCTTAATACGCTAATAAGGTGCAATGGACTCTAGCTTGGTGTCGACAGAAATAGCGAAAGCCTTCAGAAATCAATAAGATCAATAAAGTAAATAAGATGAACTCTTTTCTTATATATCAGACGAGTGCAATTCAGATAAATTCATAACGATCGAAAAGCAGTCGAATTTTAAATATCCATTCTCATACCTAACGATCAGGCGAATTTAGAAATTCAGCTTGCATGGCTGCAGTTAGAGCTGAGCTCTTTTCCTTTCGTCTAGCGAGTCTACTTTTCTGGAATCACCGCGAAATCTCGCATTGACTGCAGTACGCAGTTTTTTATAAGGTCGTGAAAGTTGGCCAATGAGGCCAATGATGCGCCAAGTGGACAAAGTTTCGCATGACTGCATCCGCCTTCGCCCTACATTGAGTAAATATCGCCAAGTCTGTTTTGGGCATGTTCGTCGCCGCTCACCGTAAGGATTTACGCACATCTCGCTCTTTGCTAAACCTTGTGATGTATGGCATGGGGACCAAGCAGGAGAAGGCATTTTAGCCCAGGCGGCCCAGCGATGTACGCGCTTAGCTGGTGGGGAAAGCAACTGCTTCTTTTGGTGTCACCGATCGGCCCGCATGATTTAGGACGTTTCATTGCCAATCGAATTAATAATGATGAGATTTACTTGAAGAAGAAAATTTATTTATTTATTATTTTACAAGTAAATTATAAAATAATTAATATTCTTTTATTATAACAGCAGAAAAGTTCGATGAAAAGGTTTAATAAACATTTAAATGAATTAATAAAACGAAGCAATTTGAGCAAAACAAATATTAAATAAAATAAAAACTGTTAAAACAAATCACGAAATTTTTAAATAAAATGGTTTCGAGCTGCAAATCAAACTACAAATTTTGAGAAAACATTGTAGCACTATATTTTTTTTCTATTCGCAATAACTGTGAGGAAATATGAAAATTAATGAATTAATTGACAATGAAGAGTTCAAAAAACAAAAATTTAAGCAGAGTTTGAAGAAAACTGCCTTTTTGGAAAAATTAAGTAAAAAGATCTAAGCAATTGAACGAAATAAATAAGGAAGAGGTTGGTTAGGAATTTTGTCAGTCACTCGGCGATAGAAGAAATATGGGTCAGGTTGAGGCTTAGTTTTGTCGCGATCCGAGCCACAGCCTCAGCACGAATCTGACCGAGCCACTCGGCTGTCTCACCCCTCCCCCCCAGTTAATTAAAGACTGAGCTTGTCAAATAGCTAACCAGTTAGTGCCAATTTAAATTTAATAATTGTTATTTCTCAGTATTCTCGAAAATAAATGAAATATTAAATGGAATTCAGTACAAAATATTTCCTGTTTTATTTTATTTGAAGAAATAAATATAAAAATTATTGTTTTCTCTAAGAAAAAAAACCAATTTTTGCGCGCAATTTTTATTGCTAAAAATCAGTGTAAAGAAAAAGAAAAATGATTTTTATTCGCCAGTTTATTGAGAAAAACTGTAAAAAACAAGGATTCACAGTAAGAACACCGCTAAAAGCGCTCGCCGTTTCTGCTTCGATTCACTCCACTAAGTAGTACCACGCGATCTTAGTAATTGTTTTCCCCACAGTTTTCATTATCATTTAATTTATCATTTAATTAAATTTGCACTGATTGAATATATCAAATATCAATTTCAACGATTCATAGAAGTGATTTCGAAAAAATCAACGATCATTCCATATTCGATTTGCCGTAAAGAAAAGCAAACACTTTCTGTTCAAATAGTTATGGCTATAGCCAACGAGAATTTTCTGTGCTTCGAAAGTGTTCATTTCTAATTTTAGAAATATTCATCATCATTCAGCAGAATCAATTCTCATGAAATCTTCATTGATGACGAAACTACAAAATTCGCTAAGAAAAATCCGGAAAAATTATCGAAATCCTTTTGCAAACCGACGTAAAAACAAAAGGAGTTCGGTTTTTCTTGAACAAAATAATCTATAAATTAATTTAAATTTATTATTAGAAAAATTGATAGTTGAAATCAACGAATCAAAAACAATCAAATGTTGGAAGCAAAAAATTTTAAGGGACTTTTCAAATTACCACAGTAAATAAATAAAATCATTCAGGAAAATTTCAATTTTACTCATAAAATTACTTTTAAAATTAAAATTAAAATTAAAATTTCTAAAATTACTTTTAGAAAAATAAAAATCATACATATAATAAAAGTTTTTTAGCCGAGAAAATAAATTTTTTTTATTCTCTTTTTTATGATCGAGAAATTAGCAGCAAATGATCGTTGACGAAGGTGTTGGCGTATTTGCTTAGTTATTTTAGGCTAAAATTCAATGCAAAAATATACAAAGACTGGCTTTTTTTTGATAAATCAATACGATATGGTGAATACAACAGGTGATTAAATTAAGGATCAGAGAGTAGAAAAAAATAGCATTAGAAAATTCCGATATAAAATCACGCAAATAGAAGGAAGCCAGGTCGTCTTCATTTCACTCTTTCTCCAATCTTTTATTTGCAGATATTTTTAAAAGTAACGGAATAACCGCTTTTCGCTTCTGGCTGAGTATTTATTTGTAGGATGATGAGTATTTAGTTATGGCCATTAGTGCCACTTAATAGTCGCAATAAAATATATAACCAAAAGAAAATCTATTTATGGAGAAAGCCAAAAATTGAGAATTTTCAGATCAGATAGCCTAACATTTTCCGCGACAATGTTTCTTCTATCTTTATTCATCGTCCTTGTTGCTTTCAACACAGTTGCTAATGCACAAGAATGTGAAGACAAATGTTAATCGATTTTAAATTTTTTTAAACAATAGTAGAAAATGAAAAAGCACAATAAATTCATCAAGCTAATCAATTCAGTGCAGTATTAGTGTTGACCTGGCAAACCGAAATTAACTTTACGGACGGTATATATACAATTTTTAGTACCAAACAATGAATGCGATATTTATAAGACATACTGTAACTCTGACGACGAAACGTTTAAAACGAGTGCTCACAACTCGTGTCCAAAGAGTTGCGGAGTATGCTCTTGAAAAAAAGTTCATTGAACTTGAAGGTATGCTTTTTTAAAGAATAATAAAAAATACTGATAAAATAGGATGTTTCCGAATCCAAAAATTTGTAGTTGATGAGACATTCTTATAAAAGAAACTTATCACTTTATTATTTATGAAGGCTTAATAAATTTGATAAGAGAACCACCGAGGAGTTTTAAAATTCCAATTATTAAAATTATTTTCTTAATGAAAAAATCGTACAAATAAATAATATTTAATTGCAGTAACTTTTTTTAACTAATATTTAACTTTTTTTTAAATCATATATTATTTCAGTGCTGTTGAACGCCAATAGAGGTCTGAAATTAGCAAAAATGCAAAAAAAAATAAAATAAAATAATATCGAATTGTTTATATTTATCTTTTAATGGATAACAATAAATTTCTATCATTTTTCTTGGTGACAAATGCGAAAATCCTGAAAATTTTTCAAAATCTAAACTAAAATGGTATAAAAATTCATAGAATTTGAAATTCTTATTTATTCAAGAAACAGCTGCGAAAGAAATCGCTAGAATCTACAATCAACACCTTTAGTGAACTTATCAAAATTATTACTCAGATTCCTTCCAATACTTTCTCAAACATAGGAACATAAAAACCTCATATGAGCAATATGATAGACTCGAAACCACAATTATTTATTTTTAATAGTAATTTAGTACCACAGAGCACCAACATTTAGAACCAATATTTCGTACCACAGATACCACAGATCGTATCAATTTTTTCCTATAATATTAACTTCAGTATGAGTGAATGATTCACTTGACTAAGTCCTTTATCCATAACTATTCAGTCCATAGTTAAAGAAAGGCTAGCCCTTTCTCTTCTTTATTTCGCGTATATTGCAACTGGTAAACAATCTATTTCATTTCTTTTTCTTCACGGTATCATTACTATTAAAAAATAAATGCATAATACTATGCATTAATTTTTGATCAGAATGATCGTGCAAATAAATAAAGCAATTTTTAAAGCAAAGATAGTCGCCAAAAAATGCTAATGCATGAAACTATGCATGATAATAATGAAATCTTTTGCCGCTTCCTATCTAAAAAATAGCGTACAGCTGTTGCCATTAAAGAATTGAAGAAGCGAATGATCGTAGGAACCTGTGGTAAAAATACTGAAAATGTATCGCCCATTAAATCCATTTACGATTTGGACCTAGTGAACTCGGGTCTTATGAGGAAAAATAATGAGGAAACGGCTACTATTACTTATTTTCTTTAGCCTAGCTTTGGTGTTTTGGTGTCATTTCGTTTAAATATTCGATTTCATTTACCACTAGATGCCAGCAGAGTCGAGTGTATCGTTTAGAACAATAATGCTCAACTCTTTTTAAACAGTGTGTACTCATTTTGTTAAGCCTCATATATGTTTTATCAAAGTGCAAGAACGGAAATCCACTAAGCAAATCAATTTTAAAGTGATTTTATCTGTATCTACTATAAAAAATCAGTGCAAAAAAAGTGTGAAAACTTATTTAAAGTTGTTGCTAATTTGGAAAACTAATAGCGGATAGGTACCAATCTCACTTGTGACTTGCAATGCGCATTTCTATATACATTTGAACTGTAAGATATTTCAAATTTTATTTTTACGGATAAATGAATAAATTTAAAGTTTATGCAATTAAAAATGGATATCAGCACGTGATGCGATTCTTGTGGTTGGTGTGCTTTAGCGATTTCTATAATGTCATGCATTATATTAGACAATTAAAGCCGAAGATCGCTTCGAGGAATCACATCTCCAGCCTTTCATCAAATGAATAGTTAAAACTCTACTGAATGCATATTCATTTGAAATCAAAGAAAATATATGGTTCGACTCGGGTCTATAGAATGGGAAATCTGTTTTGAAATTTATCCCCGATCCGAAAATCTTTTCGAAGATTTCCAAACAGTTCACATCCAGTGGAATCGTTCTATGAATCAATCAAATTTTCTTGCATTTCCACTCTAGTAATATTTGTTCTACTACGTACGGTTTCTTTATCCAGTCAGGTATTTCCATGGTCAACAAAAGTCCCCGGGATGGCAATTTTTCCCTCTTCATTGCAAACAGAGTTATCGTTGAAATGAAAGCAGAAAATGAATATGATTGTTTTCATTATTAGATTTGCGAATGGAAAACTGTAAAATTAAATCTGTATTAAATTTGCTGTGCTGTGGATCTGTAAATTTGACTTTATTTCGCCAAGAATTAATTAATAATGCAAATTATCGGCGCACTACTAAGCATTTGAAATTAAATCTTTTTTGCTCTTAATTGACACGATAATAATCCACCAAACTAGGAAAAAACTAGGAAAAGATCTATGCTAATCTAAAATCTCTTGCTAAATAATATTAATTGACCGATAATTTGATAATACATAAAACATTTATTCATAGTTGATTCATAGTTTTCAAACAAATATATATTTGTGAACAAATATAAATAATCGTAAATACAAATAAATAAACCAT